>VOMN01069913.1:0-31574 GCA_014899125.1 Orchestia grillus | reverse complement strand
TTGGCAAAATCGTATCTAGAAGAGGCATTTTGGCATTAACTATTTACTGCTACGAAAGTGCATTGAATTTCTTCGAATTAGACGTCCCTCACATGATTAGATTTTGAGAGTAGTAAGGCATGATTTATTCGAAAAAAGAAGGGCTGTGCCGACAAACGGTACAGCAGATCAGGTTAGGAAGAAAAATGGCGGCGAAGGGTAACGCACTGTAATTGTGTAAAAAACGCTGAAAAGTTAGAAAGAGTGATTAGGTTTTGAGTCATGAACAAATGAAATGTTAGTGAAAGTGTATTAATTTCCCCAAGTTAGGAAACGGAGAAAATTCAGGTATCTGGAATATTGAAATATCCAAGGGTGAAACAATTTCACTACAATTTTATATCGTTCTAAAATATTGGTTTCAATTAACAGGGAATGCTTGGGCTGTCAGCACCTACTATAGAAGATTTAATGAAAAGACCTGCTTCTTCTAGGGATGGGTACGACGACATGCTTTTATTTGATGCAAAATGACTGTGAAAATTTGTGGGACAAAAATATTGACATTGATTGTAATTAAACATGGAATATTCAGTTGGGATATAGCCGGGGAGACTCGAAGAATTTTACCGTTTTCTTCTAGGTGGCTGGTCGCTCAGCTTTTTATCTCCGTTTATCGCGCCTCCTCAAGTTTCACAGTAACTGGGAAGATTGTACATCACACAACTCATCAACTCGAAAAGAGTTTGGAATTTAGCAACGTGGAATTCCACCAAATGACTCATGAACTAAAAAGTGCAACGATGAATTGTGTTGAATCTGTGCAGAACTGAATTAAGGATGTACCTGATTTATCCAAATTGAATCCATGCATTCAATCCTCATTCACTCGATCTAACGTTTATTGGATCTGATAGCCTGCGTCATAAGTGTCTATATTTATGATTAATTCGGCGTCACCAATTACTAGGGTTGATATAAGAAATAAGTGTTGTCATTTGGCCGTATGTCGCTGATTGCATTGTGTTGGGTCGAAACCAGCTGGTTGGTCAAATTGGTTTGCGGTTATGATTAATATTTGAGGCAAGAATTTGGGTAATGATGATGCTGAATTCTAACTTGCGATTGATAGGGTACATGTCGCTACGATACTCCGAGAATTAAATCCTGAACAATAGATGAGAGCTTTCATGAGAAGCGACGACTCATCGAGGGTGAATAACACAGATGTTGCGTCTCACGTGAGTACCGATTACTGTAATTACACCTGTAATTATACTGTGTTTGTGTTGTGGGATTTATATTTGTGAGTTGTTTCTTCATAAGATAATGAGGGGAGTGCCAAAGCCCTGAGAGTTGTGGAGCTAAGGACCCGGCTGATTGGTAAGTTAATTAGTTAAATAAATGATCATTCATGAGTTATTAATTATATATTCATTTGTGTATTTATACCCAAATCAGCACCACAGGAAGGAAAGTTTTAACAAAGAGACAACCCTTATATCCTTACATTGTTATTATTATTACTACAACTATAGCTACTACTACTGCTACTGCTACTATTGCTCTATTGCTACAACTACTTGCACTCCTTTTGCGTAGTACTAGCGCTTTCAATTCAGATGGAGAGTCATCGGTTTTCCGTGTGCTTCTGATGATCTTTAACCTACTTCAGGTGTTAATTTCTGAACAAATTTGCAAATAATTCAATGGCTTATCTTTGGCTTAGGTTTCAGCGGCGTATGAAGATTTACAATCTTCAACTTAGATTTTAATGACCCACAATGTTCGACTTGGCTTTTGATAGTTTACTTTCTCCAACACGCACTGGTTTCGATAGCTCACGCTCTTCAACTTAGCTTTTTATAGTTTCATATCCTCGTACTTTCTGATGGATTACTATCTTCAGCTCAAGTTTGAGACAAGATGACTTACACATATTTGGATTGATAACTGCAGGCAATTGCAGATAATTGCTTCCTTGTATGGGTGCCACGGATCATGCTGACATAATTCTTTTGGAAATCGCCGTGCATTTTGACGTACAGTGGTTGCCCAGACTATAACTATCACGGCATTCAGTACACGAGCTCAACTATCAATGATTGCCACGAATATTTTCAACAAGTTCATACTTCATATTTTGGACTGCGGAATAAAGTCGTGGAGTGAATACCCGCTGATGACCATCAATATTTTTTCTAGAAGTTTTACAGCGAAAACATTTTAGGAAAACATGCTCCCAAGGAGATTCATTTTGGATAAAATACTTTCATCGAGGTCTGCCTCTAAAACTAATTTTGCTGAGGTTCACTGATAAACGAATGAATATATCGTATAAATTTAAGGCTATGCAGTCAGTTACCTTCAGTATGCTTTATGACGCACGGCTCGTTCAGGTAAACGACTTGCACGGATGCTTGGTGGGGGGCTGCACACACTTGAGGGTAGAGTTTTTCTTAGCCCTTCACCGACCAAATTACTTCCGCGATAAGGTTGCATTTAACTTTGTACGAAAAACTAGTTGAAACCCCATGTATATATATATATATGTTTGGAATGAGACTGCTTCTACCTTTAAACGAAGGATTTGCAGTCTCCTTATAAAAACATATTTTGAAATCCGTATAGACGGTGAAGAATTAAGGTTCAATCCCGGCTGTGGGTTGGACGCGTTATGCTGTTTTTGGCAGAAATCCTCCGCGGTAACCGGTGCAAAAAGTTTTATTGTAACTATGAATTTCGCTACAGAATCAAGGTTGATCATAATGTGACCATTCATGAAGGCCAAATCAAAACTGTTTATTTGAATAACCGTTTCTCTAGTACTGTACATTTCGAGTTCCTTTGTCACAGTGAAACTTGTAATTTTGCAATATACTTTTCTTCTCAAACTGACGAAAGCATTTCTAGAGAGTGGTTTCTATACGAGATGATTGATCCCAAGGTTTTTTCCAAAATTTCAAATTTTCTCACAAAATTGAAAACTAAAAGTATTGGCCTAAATTTAGTGCTGAATAAATAAATTTGATAGGGGGCTCTTTTTGAAGTGTACACAAGAAAGTTTTGAGACTTCTAGTGCGTACAGCTGAAAATAAAAATAAAGTCATGTATGAGAAGTTAAAAATAGTTTTTGTTTATATTCAGCAGAGTTTTTACAATTTTTCTATAGATTTTTCCCTTTTAAAAGCAAATTGGCGACAGAAGTTTCACGGTTTTGAACAGTACATGGTCGAGATTTTTGGCATGCTGTATTGATTTACTTTTTATTATCCATCGATCCATGTCGTTATTGACTATAGACATCTGAAACTAGGCGTCCAGGGCATGTTTCGTGGTTCAGATAACTCAAAAATTTTAATATATGCTTTAATTACCTTGCAAACTTGATCTTAGCGACATGACTCATGCAAAATTTAAACGACGTGCATTTTTCCTTACCTTTATTTAATGTGTTGAACAGATGCGTGTCGTGGTCTATATTTTAAATCAGTGCTGTATTATCCACAGTTGAGTTTGTGACCACAAGCCTGCGTTTAATAGAATTACTCTTTCATGACCCAGTATAGTTATCCCTCTATGACTCAATAGAGTTACCCATAAAGATAAAAAACAGATAATAAAACCATTTAATAAAAAGCCAGGCAATTTCCCCGTATTAAATAAGCATATCTTTGCAGATAATTTCATTCGTTGTAAAAATACATTGAGCGTTGTTGGGTTAACAACTTGAATCGTACTTGAATAAAAGTTCTTCATCCGCAAAAGTGAACTATGTTTCGTCGACCAATGTTTTAAGAAATCATGGCATCCCACATACGAAAGGATAGTGTTCATCACATCCCCTGTCGGACAGTTTAAAGTCGCTGCCTGCTCGCATCTTGGCGCAGTCATCATTGCCAGGATTGCCCGCCCCCCAGACTCCGAGCTCGTACGCCTCCGTCCCGTAGACGTACTTTCCGTCCTCGCACACCCACGTGTTGTTCGATAGCCGTTCAAGCCACACCCAGTAGTCTTCTTTGTAATCTCCTGAAGAAGAAGACGAAAAAAGAAGAGTGAGTGCGTGTCCCGAAATGAGTTACGCACGTGATTTGGTTACAATCGTTTTTTAATCACTAAGAGTACAATGCTAAAATCACAAGAGAAAACGCAATGGGTAGGCGGTTCAATACCAATTGGCGGTTCAATACCAGTTAGCGGTTCAATACCTGTTGGCGGTTCAATACTAGTTGGCGATTCAATACCTGTTGGCGGTTCAATACCAGTTGGCGGTTCAACACCAGTTGGCGGTTCAATACCAGTTGGAGGTTCAATACCAGTTGGCGGTTCTAATTTCAGTGTATTCCGCTAGCCGCCAAGCCACTGTTATCATATCGAGAGGTATGTACAACTGATATATTCAGTGATAATTTTCCACAAAATTGAAACGTTGTCACTGTGAAAACGACTAGTTTTTTCGACCCATACCCCTAAAATAAATGTGCATTTGAATATACGAGTAACATGTATTTCCATTGAACATAACGTAATTCATGATCACACTTGTGAATATATACCATTTTTTAGGAACTCGGCGAGCTTGAAGAAAACTTCTTCCGAAGGAGGGGCATAGAGC
Source organism: Orchestia grillus (assembly GCA_014899125.1). Taxonomy (NCBI): domain Eukaryota; kingdom Metazoa; phylum Arthropoda; class Malacostraca; order Amphipoda; family Talitridae; genus Orchestia; species Orchestia grillus. Next base: position 26,980 of record VOMN01069913.1, on the reverse strand, counting down.
TTCATCCGAGGAGGGCATCCTTTAGTTTTGGCATCAGGCTGAGACATGGACGTTGTACTGACGTAGAGGCAACCTACACCCTCGATGAGCTACATGGGCTATTTGCATGAGGTCCCTGGGAGAACAAAAGGATATTTTGTTGAGCGTTCAACTGATTTTTGATTCGAAGAATTGACAATGTCACTAATTCAAGGGCTTTCACCAACGACATCACACTACCTAACCTCAAATGTTAGGCATAAATCATACTCGAGGCTAACTATTGCAAGCCGAGAGATATGAATGGCAGCCACTAATCAATAATACACAAAAAGAGCCTTGGAATTCCTCGGGGTTAGCTGTTTGAGTTCTCATGTTTTACATTGGCTCTATTGACCAATACAAAGCATTTCGAGTATAAAACTATTCTCCTCCGGCCGAATAAACTTTTTCTCGATAAAATCAATACAGCAATTCGAAATAGAATAAATGAAGTGCACCGATGTCACCGAAGGCAAACTAAGTATGTACCGGTGGCAATTGAGCTAAATGCGTGCCACTCTTAAACAAGTGAAACATATTTTCTGTGATTTAAAACCGATCATGGCTGAGATATGCGGCTGATTGATCCAAATTCATAAGAACAATCATTAGTGAATGACTAAGCTTTGAGGATTTAAGTGGAGATTTTGACAGCACTAAATTACCGATATTTAATAGAATTTTCTACCTGATGAAATCATCGGCATGAAGCTTGCAAAAATACATCAATCTAATTTTTTTACTACACTTTCCTAATAGGAAGTATGATAATGAACTGCTAAAATTGAAGTCAATATGCGCATTCATAACCGAAAAACTGGTTATAGCAATTAATCTATGTAAATCAGTGCCCACAAAAATGATTTGTTGGAGTCTTAACGTCAACGTCTCCGTCCTTCATTAATTCTCTCTTGGTGATTTTGTGCGTTGATGTCTGGCTGGAGACCATCGGAATGTCTCTAAACTGATGATGAAGATTACTTTTGTTCGATCCAATAGATTTCTGGCTCTTCGTCTTTATTTATGAGTACAGTTGAGCAAAGCGCCTTGATCACCGAGGGCGAATGTTAGTTAGAAATCGTGTTACACTTTGGTGCAATGTGCGACCTCCACGAATTCGTGATGAAAGACAAATTCGTGAATGATTCCATTTAAACTCAGAATATTCTCATGAATTAAAGCTTAACTTAATACTTGATACGGGACAGTACGATAACTAAGTATAGGCCAACACGTTTATTTCATTTGGACCAGTACGATAACTGAGTGTAGGCCAACACATTTACTTCATTTAGACCAGTACAACTGAGTGTAGGCCTTTACTTCATTTGGACCAGTACGATAACTAAATTTGGGGCAACAAATTCTGGAATGTAGCTAAATTTGAGCCCAAAATTGCCCGAATTTAGGTTTACAGGAGGCCTAGATGAATTTAGGCTTATCGGACCAGATCCGTGTATCTTTTCGACAAATCTATTAATGACTGATATTTACATGATTTCTGCACATCTATCAATTTGGTCGTACAGTAGGCTGCTGAATTAGGAAATTCAACTACCTCTGATTGACCAACGTGAATACATTCAGCTTATGATTGAACAGACATTTTTCATTATTCCACTCTTAGCTTTAAACTTATTCATTGAGAAAGTCAATGAATGCCCATACTCGGATGAGGCATGGGAGATTGCTATGTGAGCAGCTGGGCGTTTGTTATCTATTATGTGAGCCGCTGGAAGATTGCTATTCGAGCAGCTGGGTGTTTGTTATCTGTTATGTGAGCCGTTGGGAGATTGTTATGCGAGCAGCTGGGCGTTAGATATCTATTATGTGAGCCGCTGGGAGATTGCTATGCGAGCAGCTGGGAGTTTATTATGTATTATGTGAGTCACTGGGAGATTTCAATATAACACATATTTTCGGTACGATGAATTAAAATATCGTTAATTGAAAGAAAACAGACACGGACACCGATGTCTTCGCTCTCTATGCCAACGCTCTCACTGTCCACCTTGAACTCCTCGCAATTGGTTCGGGCCTTCCTGCCCCGGCCGCACTGGTGAGCTGCTTCTGCACCAAAAAGTTGAGAATTAAATAATCCACCTAATATACAACTTCACTGTGCCCGGACAACCAGAACTGATACCTAACTTACATCTTACCCCCCGTAACACAACACGAACTGTCCCCCTAAAATAGAACTTCACTGTCCCAGGACAACCAGAACTGAGCTGTCGCTGCGTAGATATTACCTTTATTTTCCTCTTTGACGTAGGTGCGGGCTCCTGACTTAGCCTTCAGGTATGTCCGAGAGCTGACGGGGTCGCCCCCATCCTCTGCTGCCTGCAGAAAAGTGCAGGTCACGGCTCCCGGCAAGCTCCCCTGGGATATGGACACGGCCTTGCACAGGGGGTCTGCAAAGCACCTCATGCGGCATTGACCTGAGGGTGGGGTTGTGGGATGTCACTGAGGCTATAAGGGTCTTGGTGGGGTTGTGGGTGTCTTGGTAGGGTTGTACGAATCTTAGTGAAATAGTAGTGATCTTCGTGGAGTTGTGTAGGGTCTTATTCTGGCTGTGGGGGCGTTGGTGGTGTTATGCTGACCTTAGAGGGGTTGTGGAGGCCTCGGTATAGTTGCAGGAGTCTTGGTTAAGTTTGAAGGGTCTTGGTGGAGATGTGGGGGTCTGAATGAGGATATAGTGGCCTTGGTGAGATTGTGGGTATCTTGGTAGGGCTATGGGAGTCTTAGTGAGGCTGTAGGGGTCTTGGTGGGAGTTTGAAGGCTTTGATAGGGCTGTGTGGGGTGTTAGGGAATTTTGGGGGTCTTGGTGGGATTGTAAAGTCGTTGGAAGGGCTATGAGGGCCTTGGAAGGGCAGTGGTTGCCTTCGTGGGGACATTGGAGTCTTGGTGGTGATGCTGAAAACAATTTGTTGGGCCTGTGGGGCCTTAGTAACGCTGTGGGAGTTTTATGTGGGCTGAGGGGCAGGGAAAGGGCGCCTGGTGGCCCTATGGGCTTTGATGGAGCTTTAGGTGTCTTGGTGAGGTTGCGAGTGGTCTGTGTAGGGTTGCTGAGCTTGGTGGAGTTGGAAGGATGGAGGGGTGGTGTTAGTGGGGTGGGAATGTGGGGTTGGTGGGGTAGGGGTATGGGGTTGGTATAGCGTGAGGGTGTGGGCTTGCGAGTTGAGATTACTGTGGGGGTGCGAGTTTGTTGCTTGTATTAGATTCACTAAGCTCAAAAATTGATACATAAACGATGATGACTTTCGTTAACCATGCATTCCCCAAGAATAGATTTAGATGTTTATGAACATCTTGTACAAAAATTTGTACTTTCCAGATTTTTCTTTAAGGCTTATTACGAGACTGGCTTGTTGGATTTTTTGTCCAGCGTTATTCACGAGATTTATCCTTGCGCGTCTCAGAGGATTTAACCTAAGGCGTCTCAGAGAGTTTAATCTAGCTCATCTAAGAGAGTTCATTCAAGCACGTCCCAGAGAATTTAATTTAGTACGCCCATAATATTCAATACAGCATATCTCATAATTTTTAATCCAGCTCATCTCATGAGATTTAATTCAGCACATCTCAAAAGATTTAATCCAGCACATCTGATAAGATCAACGAAATGTTGAAAGGTGTAATAACACCCTGACATTTTCTTCCCAGCTCAGCAAACTCTGCTTTATAAGTTGCGTGCTGAAGATTTCCAGACACCTCGCCTCTGACCGCCTGGACGTGTGTGGAGACAAGGCTGTGACCGTGGGTGTCGTGCCTGACACGGGAGCCCGAACCTGCATTTCTCGCTCAGTCACTCTAAACTTATGATGTTGAGAAGATCTTTGCGTTAAACTTCAATTTACTCTGCATCCTAATCAGTAGATACCTTTCCGTGATATTTTCCTAAATCTTTTAGAATGATTTCGTCTCAAGGCTGTAAGCCAAATAAAAAGGTAGAAAATTGCAGTTTGCAGCGAATCCTTATTATTAGATATTTACACACAGATAAATAGGAATTAATTATTCTTATCATCTTTGATTTTCATTCCAAAATTTCAACATGCATTGCAAAAAATTGTGATACAGTTGACTCCTATTTTGAAATATCAGCACTTTATTATTTAAAACTTGTGGAGAACGGGTTTCGTACTTTCATATGCATCATCATTTGCAATTTAAATCTCTTCCGCCCTCTGTTTCAATTAGATTGTGCAAATGCCTTATTATTAGTGCAAATGCTGACAAGATTTCGTATGAATCATGACTTTTTGTTATCATTTTGCGGTCTATCTTATGTATAAGAGATTCTAGGTTATAATAGGTCATCTTTGCATTGTAATTTTTATTTTAAGATCGATGCACAAAGATCACACAATGTGATTTAGGTTAATATTTCACTTTTCGTGTTCATCATTGAATTATGATACAGAATTCAAAGTTTCAACGCTACATCCACCCGTAATTTGGTTTTAAACTTACTAATCACAATTAGAAGTTTCAGCATGATTTTACATTTGATTGTACGGCTATAATCTTATTAATTGAAGAGCCGGTGATTCCTGCTTGTTATGTGACTGAATTTCGAATAAACGATTTTCTTCTTATCTGACAGTCTCGCAATTGGCTTAGGATTACGGACCCGGTAATTTAATCCTATTTAAATCCTTGACAGACGGAATCCTTGACAGAGCTTGACAGACGGACCAACCAATCAAGCAAGCAATAACTGTGTATTACCACAATGGGGGATAATATAACAAGTATTGTCATCAATATCTTGATAAGAAATGGAATTCAAGATTCGCTTTGAATGCATTGAGTTTGCATTTCTCATGAATCGCACATGGCAAAGCGTTTTCAGCTTTTATGTCGTTGTGGTAAAAACTGTATTACGATCTGGTTTCGGAGTAGTATGGAAGTATAAATGTACTTCGGTTCCTAGACAAATATTCATGATGGGCTGTTCGAGCAGATACTAATTGCCTCAGGTCTTTACCGCCTTCATTAGTCAAAGTTTTATGCACTAAGGTAGCGAGGAAATATTGGTAAAAATAAGAAAGCTTAGGCATTTTCAAGTATTCATATGAGTCACTTGCGTGAACATTATATTCAAAATTTCTCGTAGCGCTTGTGGCTCATTTTTTGAGTAAAAAGTATGTTTGTTTTTAGTTTCGTATGTTTCATAACATGCTTCTTACCCATGTTGTAGATATTGTTCAACTGATGTCCTGTAAATTATTTTCAGCTCTTCTGCAGGTAATATTTTACCTTTATTGAAAATTCCGATTGATTTCGGTACCTTAACGCTAATATATGATATATGCTTTATAAAAATAGGCTTTTTATCGGTTAAATTTCCAAGAATTTGGAAGAATTAGTTTCTTCAATCTGGCTATCCCAGATTTTGATCAACGGAAGATGTGAACTCCGCTCATAAAAGAATACTCAGAAGAGTGTGTACTTTGTTTCATCGATATTGATGTATCAGATATAATTTAAATCAATTAAGCGCCAGCCTTCTAATTCCACAGCAATGAGCTTCGAGAGAAATATGTTGTGATTTATTCAATCGAAAGCTCTGCAAAAATCGGGAAATACAAAAAATGCTAGTCTTCCTCCATCGATATATGAGTGACGCTATTGTAGATGTAGTCAAGTTATTCACTTATTCCGAAAACTTATTTCTTTGGGGTTTTATACCTGCTGTCAAAGTTTGTATCATTAGTTTTCAAACGCATTAGTTTTCATTGAACAGAGATAGGATACGATTAAGTTCATTCAAGAAAGATAACTGACGTTGAAGGGGGAGTGGGGGGGGGATTATGTCATTAGATAGTGCTTACAACAACGCGTTTACAGTTTTTAGATAGTTCTATAAATAAAGTTTCGATGTGGACAAGATTTATAGTTGCATTTAGCATGACTTCGAAGTTTATCTCTGTATAGATGTCTACATATATACATATGCCTCCAGCACGCTTGCCATTGTTTGCATGGTGAATGACCGTCGGTAAAATTTTGCCTTTAAATCAAATTCGTAGATATGCTCCTAGACAGCTTTCTGTGAAGCTTTTGATATCAAAATTACTATTTAATTTTCAGATAGTAAATCGTATTTCATATACCTTTTTTCGTATAATCTGCAGGTACAGCACACGATAGAGAAGTCATTGGAATTTGTTTTCATTGATTCGTTAAATTTTAGTATGCGACATAGACAGCTTCCAAAACCTTTAATACAGGGAAATAATGTCACGGTTATCAATAACTAAATCGATTTCAGCAAAAATTTCGTCATGGATACATAAATGCAGAGAAGTTAGGAAAATACAGCTATCTTAAACTACGTAGTTAAATAACCTATGGAAATGAAACTTAAAATTACTTGAAAATTAGCTCTACAGTAAAAATAGGAATCCAAAGATATTTCAGGTATCCTTAAATCTACATCTAATCTTGCAGAATGATGGAAAGATAGCAAGATATTTCCTCACTATCGAAGGGGAAACAATCGCTGAAATGGCTAAAAGAAGTAATGTAGTTAGAGTTAATGAATACATAGGTACAGAATTACCACAGAGTACATACTAAATGGGAAGATACGCAGAGAAAATGAAATTAAAAAGAAAAAAAATTAAAGAAAATAAACACCAAGAAAAGAAAAAAAGAAAAAGTGAAAGAATATTTGCCCCTGTTCTTGGAAACTATTTTTCAAAGCTTGCTAGCCGTCTTCATGATTCACTACAAGAGATCGTTGTCCCACAACATGCGGCTCGCTCCTGATGGTGTCAGAAATTAATTTGTTAAAAAGTTTGGTCTGAACTTTCGGCAGGCTGAGAATATCTCAAGTTTTTGCTCAGATTTAGCTAATTCAAAAACAATGCATCTGTTGTCGGTGACCCCAGAAGGGCTTTTCCTCATAAGTGGATTTGCTGTGATGATATTTGGTTCTAGTTAGTTTATTTTAAGTCTGCATTTCAATAGTTTACAGACAATAGTGTTGCAGTTTTCATTCAACAGTTTCCTCTGGTGTGTACGTGATTTTTCCAGGTCTTTAGTTCAGCATTTTTTTTCTTCCCTCTACGCTAGTGAAAACGGGACAAAAACTATTTATGGCATTATGTTGTTCTTCGATGCCAATAGTCTATTCAGCAAATTTTTTGATATTCTTTCATCTTCTGTCTTTAGATCATCAATTTCAATTTGGAATTTTTCGATTACGCTTTTGAAATGACCAGTTATGATAAAAACAAACTACTGGTTTTGTTTCGAAAGCTTTTCGGTGTTCGTAAAGAAATAGAAATGAGACACAAAATTCTCATTATTTCTCTGAGCTTGATTTCCCGTTGAATCCGCCATGCTGTGGGAAGCCCGCTGTCGGGTAGAGTGTTGAATTTTGCATTGCCGATTTGTCGCACAGTTTTCGGAAGGCTTCTACATGATTTGATCGGAGCAGGTTTGTAGGATGTTCATGGGACGTGAGAGCACTCGCACCCCCGGAAAATGTTTCATCGTTGCGTTCGTGCATATTTTGTCAGGAGCGACTGCACGCGTACGCGTCCTCGCAATACGGACAATATGATTACTTATGGCAACCTGAAAACAAGGATATTTAAAATCACCTTTTATCATGAAGTCAATGATTATATAATCGATAAAAAGTATACTTTTCTTGGTTTTTCAATTAAGCTATTACTTACAATGGCATGCATAAACAATTTACAGATATGAGTAAACGCCAAACCATTATTGAGCTTCATCACCCGGGAGTATAAAAGTCCGGTAAAATTAATCAACGTATAACTGTCAGGATCGAGTCGAAATTGTGGTCAGCTGTTGGTCAGCTTTCTGAAGGATGACACGCAATGAGGAGAGATTGGATTTCTAATGAAAAGCTGCTCATAGAAGGGAGAAATTTCAACTTCTAAGCTTAGAATAATAGAGTACGGGGAAGGCAACCTAAGCAATTGCAGATTGAATGGGAAATACTTAATATTGTCATCAGCTGACCCCGACATGGCTTAGGCAGCTCTCTCCAAAGCGCATAAATCTCCCCTCATCTACGTTAAGAGAGCAAACAAATGAAGTCGTATGCATGCATTAGGTTGTTCGAAAAATAATCGCCAATTTTAGGAGATCTACTTTAAATTGGTTTTACTAATAAATTCTTCCGTATTTCAAGTGAAGAATGAACATTTTCAGTTCATCAAGGCATAAACTCATCAACCAACTCATTTTGTGGGTAATAAAGCCCACAATTTTGAACATGAAAAAAGAAGATCTGCGGTTACATTTCCTGTATGAGTTCAGGATCGGCAACAATGCTGCTCAAACCACCACAAACTTCAATAAGGCGTGGAGAGAAGGCACAACAAGGGAAGGAACAGTACGCAGATGGTTTCAAAAGTTTTGTGGTGGAGATGAGAGCCTCAAATGAAGACAGCAAGGGAAGGCCACCCATTCTCCAGAATAAAGATTTGAGGGCGATTGGGGGGCAAGACTCACGACAAAGTGTCAGGGAAATGTCACAGCGACTTGGTGGCAGCATTTCAACTGTGCCTGAGCATCTGAAGCAAATCGGCAGGGTCAAAAATCTCGACAAATGGGAACTTAAAGAGGTCTCAGAACTCAACCTCAAACTCAATGAATAACAAAGAGCAAGAATGACTTTACAGAAGCTCACGGACTTGGGATATGAAACTTTACCGCATCCACCTCATTCTTCTGATCTTTCTCTCACGCGTTACCATTTTTCAAGCATTTGGACAGCTTTTTGAGCAACTCACGTTCAGAATAAAAATGAGGTTAAATTTGCCTTCATGGATTTCTTTGCCTCGAAGTCTCAAAATTTATATCAACGTGCCATTAATGATCTTCTTGATAGATGGCATAGATGCATGGCTGTTCAAGGTTCAGACTTTGACTAATTTGAATATCAAATATCACTTATATGATAATTACAAGATATTATATAAAATCGACCATTATTTTCCGAACAACTTTATGCTAATGAAAGTTTAGTCTCCGCCTTTGTGAAAAGAAGGAACTCTACAAGGAAGATGATTTCCTTTTTCAGCAAGATGATACACCCTCGCACACATCTAATAACTCAGAAGTTATATCAAACCAATTTTTTCAAAGTCTGGAGTAAGAAAATACAACCTTCATCTTCCCCTAATTTGAATTCCTTGGATTTCAGTATTGGGCTTTGTCTGGAGTATGATCGCTGTGCATCCCACCTTGTCACTTTCGAGGATTTGAAATAATCGCTGAAGAAGGCATAGGACAAAATTCCTCAAAGGAAGCTGCACGCATCGATGAAAATTTCCAGATGATAACTTCAGACAGTAATCCGAGAAAAACGATGGCTCATTGAAAAATATACTCCGGACAATGTTTCGTGATTTTATGTATTAGTCACAATCAATGCTCAGTAATTTTTTACCGTGTTCCACAATCGAAAAATGAACAATTTATTTACTACGGGAATTTATACTCTCCGTGTGCCAAACATCTAGCCTATGCAGCGTAAGAACAATCTGGCAACAGTAAAGGCGAGGTTTCCAGCCAAACCATAGCGGGAAATTCCCAGACTTTCCATCTTTAGCCACATGATTTCGTTAATGAAACTTACATGCTGACGGGACGTTCTTCAGCTTTTCGGTCTGGTAGGCACCTACAATTTCGTAGTCGTTGTGCAGGTTGAAACTCTGGGAGTTACACTGGGCAGCTGTCAGCAGGAGCGGCAACAGCGAGGGTAACAGGACACAGCGTCTCATGATCCGATGATCGTTCTCTGCGTGGTCGAAAGAGAGATTTATAGAATTTATCATTCTGACGATTGAAGTTCAGATGACTGGAGTTTTAAACCTGAGTATTTTAATAAGCGAAGGTTCAGAAGTTCTATTCTTTGAAATCGAGGTTTGGTTTTATACTTAAAGTTTAACTTTGATTCTCCCTAAGGTGCTTGAAACAGGATAAAAGCCATGCAAAGCATTCAAAAATTAATCGATTTGGCTTGTTTAAGACTCATTTGAGGTCTGATATTCATTTTGAATTAAAACTTCATCCCCTCACATTAGTCAAGGGAGAGCTAAGCCAATTATCATTTTATATCGATTTAAACATTTAAGTTCAATCGCAGAAAATAGAATTACAAACTTACATCCAGAAATTTTCATGGATATTTGGTCAGACTGCCGAGAATCTGCGACCTTCCAGCGAGCAGGCAGCTGTGAGTCTGCCGCAAGCCACCTGCACCCGCCAAAATTATTCGTCCACATAGGCAATAATTTTCTCCTAGTTAAGGCGAGACGGGGACAGTCCATTTCTCATGTTAAGCTCTGCGTGTCTGTCAAACAATCATTGAAGCTTGGCTCAATAGTACTCAAGGGATGAGCGTCGCAGGTTACAGCAATTACCCTGCTGCATCATAGTCCGGAATTCATCATTATTGGCCAATAGCGTTCTGAATATTTATTAGAGACTAGAATTTCTCTTCTTCATTTCTGTTTTCGATGAGCGACGTATCAGATCATGGTAACGTTTTCTCTCTAAATACGCACATTTTCTGCACCAGATGCCTGCTTGAGTCGAGAAATTTGGACTAGAGTTTGAATTAGAGAAATTTTTGTCTACTCGATAAAATGATGAAGTTAGAAGAAACCCTATCATTACTTGCTCACTACTGCGATGTATGCCCCCTTCTGACAACAGATTAATGAAATATTTATTGAAAAAACAGTTATTATGTTATTGTTTGACATTAATATATTTTAAACATAGATTTCTATAACACTCTGTACAGTTTTAATGACATTTTACGTACCATTAATGCTAGGAATCTCGTACATTCGAAGAAACAAAACTCAATGAAGGAACATTAGAGCAGAAGATATGACTCACCCTATTGACTTTTCACATCTAAATGCATTTCAAATACACGTGAATTAAATTAATAGCATTCGATGGCCATGTAAGAATGACAAACGTCAATGACAATTGGTGCTTCGAAGCTAATTTAACAGATGGTGTATTCACTACAGAACACGAGGGTCGCCGAATTATAGAAGCAGAGTATTTTTGACTCAGCTTCTGGACGCACCACCTCCCTGTTATTTGACCTCCACTCTCAGTTGACCAGTAATTTATATCGAAATTTATTCATCGAAATTCTTCTGTTTGATGATAATCATCGCAGAATATCCCCCGCTTCAAGAATCACCGTCACTCACCCACAATAATTGAACGTGTCCAGTAATTACCGGAGCCCCGTATACAGTTTACACCAAATTCACGGTGAAAATACATGGACCGCACTACGGTAGTCAGAAAATTGTTTCTGATCAGTCATTTCGTAATTTCGTACCGTGAAATACAATTCTATATATAGAGATGTACTAAACTAGACTGTGAACTATGCAATATTTAATGTATGCGTTGGTATAACATTTTTATATAATAGTCAATTAGTTGAAAAGCACTATGATTGCTGACCAAAAAACAGCTAACGAGTTCGAAGTAACGAAATAAAAATATTAAAATATACGTTTATCTCGAATGCTCCACAGCAGTTGCATGTCATCTCACCGCTTTTCACGAGCAAAGATAAAATTTTAAAATTAAACTTGCAAATTAGGTCGACAGCTTATGTACGCATATCTAACATAGTTATCAGGGACCATAGGAATCTGTTGATAACGAAAAAAACTTCAATTATGTATATATAATTGAAAACTTCACTTCATTTGGTAAAAAGTTACATTTGGAAGAGAGAAAGACTTTTGTGAGAGAACATCTAGTTGATCATCATTTGTGTTACCAAGATTGTAATATCGGTAGTGCAAAGACATCGTTACAACAAATCGAAGGTTTGAAGGTGTCACATCCACTTTTTACTAACACTTGCTAGACAAGCACACATCAGAGCAGCCTATCCCACCCAAACGATACCTGCTGAGCAGCGCTGCAGTTAATCTCGCTTTATTGCTCATGAAATTCACAAGTACATTTCAAGATCTGGTTCTCGAGTGAAATGTGTGAATGCACTACGAGAAGGGGTGATGCATTTTGAGCCAAACGTATGTGTTAAAAGCTTGTAATAAAGCCCATACACCAATGAGCGTCGTACGTGAAAAATGACATTCTAATAAAGCACGGGACAATATCGCATACAAGAATGTCAACCATGACGGACCTCGGATAAGTTTACGGGATTTCATCGAAAGTTTAACTTCTCTGACTGCCCATTAATTCTACAGGTGGACTGCGGATAAAAAAATGCGAACCCAAAATCTGTTACGCTACCCTACTAAACACAACACATCAGTGCTGATCCTACACGTCACTATGACTTTAGCTATATACGTGAAGAAAACTTTATTGTAATTTTGAATTAATTTACCAATAGATTAGGCAAAAATTACCCTATACTCCGGAAAGTACGACGGGGCTTCAAAAGGCTCGTGGAAGAAGTCAATAACTGAAAATTGTTTGATTGAAAAAGACACGAATAACTGCAGAATCGGTAGCAAATTAGTTCCACATCTCTGTGGGTTCTGCACACACAATTCTTGTGGAGAGTTTGGGGCTGAGCAAGCTTTCCACTAGATGGGACCGGTAGGTTGTTGCGCCCAGTTCAGCAGCAGCAAACGAGGGTAGATATTTCTTCGGAAATCTTGAACAAGTGAAATGAGGAATCTGTAGCTTTTCTGCAAAGAGTTGTGACGGGATGAAACATGGCTCTACCCATATGATCCCTAATTAAAGTCAATCAAAGCAGTGACTGCTCCGTTGAGGAAGTGGACCAGTCAGAGTAAAATCTGAACGTTCAAGAGAAAAACTCATGGCCACTGTCTTCTGTGGTGCAGAGGGGATTTTGCCACCTGACTTCCTCGAAACAAGAAGACAATTATATCTACGTATTATGATGGCGTTTTGAGCAAACTGACCAAAAAAATTACGGACAAACGCAATGGAAAGCTGCATCAACGCGTTCTCTTCCACCACAATCATGCGCCCGCTCATGATGATCGGCAAGCCAGAGCTGTGCTACGTAAATTTTAATGGGAAATTATCAGACATCCACCTTACAGCATTGATTTGGCGCCATCCGTATTTTGTTTTCAAAGTTAAAAAAATCTTTGAAAGAATCTAATTTCTCATCATTTGAAAATGACAAAAGAGCTGCTTTTACATGGTTCACGTCATAAGACTCTCAGTTCTACACAGACCAACTTAAAGAATGGCATCAACGTTTGGAGAAGCGTTTTGACCTTAATGGAGCATATGTCGAAAAATAAATATAATAACTGATATAGTTTTTTTGTACTATCCTTTTTCCGTGAACTATCCGTACCATCCTTTTTTAAGCCCCCTCGTACCCTCGATGGATTAATTATACTTAGAATCATGTTGCTTCAAGCACCCGTATATGGCACATGTTGCTGAAGCACTGAGCTGACGAAAGAATGTTGACACACCTGTGTGTGACAGTACTTCCCTGCTTTTCAAACGACGATTTTTGGCGAATAACAATGGAATTTCTTAAACGCGTACATTCCCAATGCTTCGTCGCCGAAGGCAGCTGAATTTTGTCGACCAATTTTACTAGAGTTTTCGATAGTACTAGTGTACATAGAATGCAGGAAATAACTCCAAATAGTAGTAGTTTTAAAGTTCTTAAATTTATATTTTTTATTTTGAGTGTTTGAGACTCAAATGAAGAGCTGCATTCACCTTGAAATCTTACAATGGCGAAAACTTCTTTACATACGTGGTGCTGTGTTCTACATCAGGACGTCTGAGACAAAGCAAAGTTTTTACTCGATAACAGATGAACTGAAATTCACATAAACGTCCTTTCTTCGTACAGTTTTTCATCCTCAGTGTTAGGTGGAAGTAATTTTGCAATTCTTGCATTACATTGAGCGCTGCAAAACGAGAAGAATTCAAAGCGGGTTTCATGAATTGTAATATACAGTATCGAGGCTTAATCGAGCTCTTTGGGAGACGGGTTGCGTGATCGCTATTCTCGAATTCTCTTTTGCATGCAATAATGGTAGAAAAATTCATAGATTGTTTCAGCTCTGGAAATAACTCCAACACGTCGCAACACACAAAGTTTCAGTAGACAAAATACGATGACGTATGAAATTGAGTGACAAAAACTAGTTTTCCCGTACAGTTGTATATGTAATCATGTCCAGATGAAAAGAGCAAGAATCAGTTTCGCTTGAAATGAATGTGCTTCAAGCTGCGGCGCCTCAAATTGTACCAGGCGTATATTTTCCAATTTGCATGAAATGGTTTCAATTTAAATTAACGGCACCATGAACAATGAGTATAGAGTGGCAGATGAAATATAAGTATGGGCTGACGAATGGCTGAAAGCGATGAATTCATTTTCAAAACACTCAATGCCATCTCTGCATTTCAGAAAGTAAATGATTTTATGGCATGTTCAACCTCTAATAAACTTTTTAATTAATATCATTAAGTGTCAAAGCTTAGTTGTTTTTATTGAACACAGAATACAGGGTAAGACGCTATGAAATCAAGTACGGAAGTTAACGGTAAAGTTCCATTTCTTTTTATTTCATTGAAGAAATGAAAATATTCGCCTACTTTCAGGGTGTACTCTTGTATTTGACTATGAGGCTGGCCTTTCCAACGTTATAAGAGGTAAGCTCCGGAAAAGCGGGGAAACTGGTAAATATTTTTTGATAGAAAAATACTGCTACATTTTAATAAGAACAATTTATGCATTTTGTAAGTCCTGTGTAATTTTTTACTTGAAGACATTTCCTTTCAACCTAATTTCACCGGTAGAATTAAATATCTACTAGGCCTCTACACTTCTTTCCTCTCAAAATACAGAACATTCTTAGATTCAATAATCTTTCTTCTTTATGCAGCTTAGATAAGGTCAAAATAGATAATGAATTTCAGGGATTCATGAATCTCGAGTATTTGTAATAAAATTGGAGCACCTTCTCACCTCATGAAACTTCGTCCCTAGTACGAACAGCATCATTGAATGCAGGTCACATTCATTGAGCTAAAATACCTCAGTACATTGCACGAGTCCGCAGTGATACGAAAATATGATGGAAAGTGAGAAGTTATTGGTAAAAATGTTAGGCGAATTTAAAAGGGAAGAAGATATCACATGAAAGAATATTATTTCATTTTTCACTTTATAACTTTGATACTTCGAGCATTTCAATCGATGTTTTGTGCTTCAATCTGTACGCAAATTGCATAGCAGATTTTAGCTTCTGCAAAGCTCTACGGTTAGAGCTATTAACATACAATAATACAGTTTATCATAAGCAATATTGAAAATACCGAGCGACACACAAAGAAGCTGGTCAAAAGTTAATGAAGTATATGAGGTGTCTATGAAAATATATAAAATAAAGAAAATGGCTAAAATAAAGATAGAAATTATTAGCATTAGCGTGAGATTCTTGTTCTACTTCTTAACTCCAGCAAGTCTTCCAATTATAACTGTTGGCCTCCTATCAGTTTGTATATATTACTCTGAATTATTACTCTTTGTTTTTTTCAACTATTGAAGCTCATTCGCAATTGCCTGTCCACTAGGCTGGCTTATTTGTGCACCAACTCTCCAGTTATCTTTCAATGAAATAAAGAGCTCAAGTTATGTATCATTACATGTTACATACACAATCATGTAATACTACAAGTTACGTGCACCATCATGTAATACTATAAGTTACATACACAATCATATTACATTACACATTACGTACACTTACCTGTGAATATCTCACCCGGTATGTAATAATCTTAACCGATAAAGATTTTAAACACAGAAGTTAATTTGTCTTGTTAAGAATGGTTGGCTAAAATTTTTTAAATGTGACATACAAATTTGGTCGTAAAAGTTGAACATTTCACCCTTAATTAAAACGACCCATATGATAGAAAATTTCATAGCACTTCAAGAACATTTAGAAATGAGTTGTCCTACAGGGACAACAATGACTCTATTTCTTTCTTCCATCATGTTTCATTGATGGTCCTAAATTAAAACATATATCAGTTAAAATTAAATACGTATCTACAGAAATTCGCCACTAGAAGTCGGCTGTCATTCCAAGCCGCAACCGCAATTTTTCAAGCAAACAGAAATTTGTAGAAAATACAACGAAAAGTACCACGATATTCAGACATTCGCAGATAAGCTGTGGCTGCCATTTGCATTCAAATGCAAAGTGAATCGCTGCACAAAAATCTTCACTTCAGTATTTAAGATTTCCATAAAACTAAAGCTTTCACGATGCACTAAGTTATTAATGAAAAAGTTTCCCAGACGCAAGTTTGCCTTTGATAACTTCAGATGAGAGACGTCAGAGTTGATACGCTTCAAATCTATACATTTTTCAAATTAGAACCCTAACCAACAGTTTCCTAACAGTCATAACAGTAGTTATAATACAGCCGCTCACTTCTATAACAGGAATTTATTTCGGGTGTTGGATACTGCTGTATGAGCTGAGTGCGCTGACTTTTCAATTTTACAAAAAAGAATCTCGTGGTGAAATGAAGTTGCGTTCAAAAAATAATACCCAATTTCATTACATAATTAGAGCGTTTAACGTTGAAATCAGGTCATCTAAAGACTGGATAATGTAATTCTGTAATTCTGGATCAGATGAGGTGCAACATACTTGTATATCAGTTGATTAGCTTATGTATTTATTTACCTTACCATCACGTGGTGAAAACAGTCGCCCAATTGGATTTTAAAATAATTTGCATCCCGACTAGGTGGTGCAAAGTTTCAGTCAGCTGATTACCTGATAATATACTTTCAGAACCGGTGGTGCAAATAATCAATTAGCAATGTTAATTTTTAATTGTCGTCATGTAAATACGGTAACGAAACAAGTATTTTACTTTCTTCTCCTTTTTCCGGTTAGTAATTGGAAAAACTGAAAAAAGAACTCTATTTTCTTTTGTCAGAACACTTCATGCATGTAAACTTTCGTATAATTCGTGTTACCACGTTCGCTAACAATGCACATGTGCGTCCTGTGGTGTTTCGATAGTTTCGGCTCAACTTTTATATAGCTACGTCTAAATTGCGGAACTAACTTAATCAACGAGCCTAACATTCATGGTAGTAGCGAACGTATTAATCAATACAGAATTATCTTCTGGTTCAAATTCAGTAGTAAACTTCCCACTGGCATGCTCTCCTCTGTCCTTTTAAACGTTGTTTTGCACATTGTTCATCTGAACATGTACGCTCTATTACCATAGCTCTTGGCATTCGTACGGCATAGCAAGCTGGTAACAGTTACTCGACTAACAGACTTATTTTAAACCCCTCCTTCCATTCTGCCATCCGCTCCCGGACAGAGAAGTATTTCATATTTGTACATTAAGAAGCTATCAGTGTTCTGGCATCCGTTCCTCATTCCCCTGGTCTCAGAATATTACTCTACTTTAATTTCAAAAACATAAACTGGTTTAAAATGATGTGCCGTAAGTCCACTCTTTATAAATTTCTCACTATTCAAGCATGACACTTTTATTTACTATCACAAATGGCTTGAAATTAATCATGAACATAAAAAGAGATTAGTTAAAATCCTAATGTGGCGCCAATAAGTTTACATTGAAATTTCTCAGGCAATGCTAAAAAATAAGTCCATTTTCATAAAATTTACAACAATAAAATTGACATAGTAATATCTGCTAAATAAATCATCTCTATATTTTTTCAATGTAGTTTCAGATAATAGCTCTTCGAAACATAGTGGTGAATGGTCAAAAAATTGCACGCATTAGAAAACCACTCCATATTTTTTAATTGCTAGTCTAATAGCAGGTAAATTGAAGCAATCACATTGAGTTTGATACTGATGAGTAGGGATAAAAGGAAACAGCATTCGATCAAATAGGCTCTTGTCATAAATAAGTTCATGCATGTCTATGCATGAACTTCAATAAGTAGTAACTGTAAATGTCAGCAGGTCTGAGAATTCTTGTCTATAGGTCATTATTGCTTCGCGCGAGAATGTAGTGAGCATATAATTTCCCCCCACGGTGAATTTTCACGTGAATCCTTCCGACCAACAACTGCACCAAACATATTTAATATGCTTGCTTCATGTTCGACGACTGAAAAGTCAACACCTCGACCTGAAAATGTTGAGAGCCAGCAACTGAAGATTTTCTGAACAAAAGATATCAGGGTGTTCGAAAAATAATGGCCGATTTTAGGCAAAATCATTTAATAATCAAATAAGTGACATTTGACGTTCAAATTAGTCAAAGTCTGAACCTTGAGCATCCATAGATCTTTGCCATCTATCAAGAAGATCATTTACGCCACGTCGATAAAAATATTGTGACTCAGAGGCTATGAAGTCCCTGAAAGCAAATTCGACTTTTATTTTGATTTTGGAAGTTGTTTTAGTCAAAAAGCTGCTCAAATGCTTGAAAAAATAATAACCCGAGACAGAAAGATCAAAAGGATAAGGGGGACGCGGTAAAGTTTCACGGCCCAAGTCCGTGAGCTTCTGTAAAGTCATTCTTGCTCTTTGTTGTTCATTTAGTTTTAGGTTGAGTTCATTGAGACCTCTCTGAGTTCCCATTTGTCGAACTTTTTGACCCTGCCGATTTGCTTCAGATGCTCAGACACAGTGGAAATGCTGCCACCAAGTCTCTTTAAAATTTCCCGGACACTTGGTTGTGAGTTTTGCCCGCCAATCGCTCTCAAATCTTTATTCTGGAGAATGGGTGGCCGTCTTCATCTTTGACGCTCTACCACGAAATTTTTGAAACCCCTCCAGTACTGTTCCTTCCCCAGTTGTGCCTTCTTTCTATGCGTTATTGAAGTTGGTGGTCGTTTAAGCAGCATTATTGCCAATCCTGAACTCATGCAGGAAATCTAATCGAAAATCTTCTTTTTTCATGTTCAAAATTGTGAGCTTTATTGCTCATAAAATGAGTTGATTGATGAGTTCATGACTTGATGAACTGAAAATGTTCATTCTTCATCTTAAATACGGAAAAGTCATTAGTAAAACCAATTTAAAATCTATCTCTTAAAATTGTCATTATTTTCCGAACAACCTCATACAATAACATCAGCAACTGACTTTGCTCCTGAGAAAGAATTGCACAAAAAATTTAAAAACATCATAATTTCTAGAAGTGATGGAAAATTAGTTTGTGTTTCATGACAGAGAGTTATGAAGAATGTAAATTGGCTATGATTGTGAAAACTAATTAAAAGTAACCTTAATTGACTGTGAACTGCATTGGGACTAATATTTCGACCGACGACGCTGCCGTTACAGAGGGTTGTGTAGAGCTCAAATCGATCTC
The DNA here is from genome assembly GCA_014899125.1 of Orchestia grillus. Taxonomy (NCBI): domain Eukaryota; kingdom Metazoa; phylum Arthropoda; class Malacostraca; order Amphipoda; family Talitridae; genus Orchestia; species Orchestia grillus. Next base: position 7,594 of record VOMN01069913.1, on the reverse strand, counting down.
CAATGAGGAAAATTGTGCTGCCTATTCGGCTGGGCGGTTGAAAAGAAGTGCAAACAATACGTATTCCACGACGATCAAGAGCCTCTGGTGCACACTGAAGTGAGTGACTTCATTTTAAAAGTCGCTAGGGGTGCATTGACAAGCCTCATCAAAGCGCTTTTGACTTCGTGAGAAGATACGGACTTGGCTTCGTCAAGGACACCAGGCAATCGGTGTGTTATTTATTGTCAGATATTGGTTGTTGTTCTGTCTACAAATCAAAATTTTTATAATATTGACATACAGTGTGACAAATTACGATGACACTTTGCGAATGAGCTTTTGAATGGATTCCATTATCTAAAGAAATATGAGTGGAAGAATGAAGAACTTTTCTAGAAATTAATCAAGAAGGCTCGCATGTCGGCTCAGTTGACAGTTGATGAGCTAATTCTACTTTAAAAATTTTCCGTGGATTTTTAGAGAAAAACATCGGTGGTGGTACTGCAATCTACGACAAATTTTTTAGCCTTGACCTAATGCCGTCATAACTTTCATTGAGGCATCACATGCACGAATACATTTAGGGCTCAAAAGCGATGGCAACATGTTGCATATTGGAAAAACAGTAATGTGATCAAATACAGCAAATCCTCGATCGAATAGTGCCAGCAATTGATTAGGATCATGTTATCACACTATAAACGTAAACATACCTCGTGTTTCAGAATTCTTTGAACAAATTTGAACACAAGGTTAGTTTCGGTGAAGTAAGCTCATTTTATTCTATGCAGGTATGTCCGAAAATGCTTAGGTACAAGTTGCAGAGACAGGAAAGTTAGAACGAGTCAGGATGAAAATTAGAACAGCTGCTGGATTGGTCGTGGCGGTATCCAAGCCGCTGGATTGGTCGTGGCGGTATTCAAACCGCTGGATTGCTCGAGGCTGACCCATCTCCAGGCCACCCCATCTCCAGGTCCCGCATGACTCCCTAGATTTGTACTTCTGGGGACATCGGAAGATTTTTGTATGCGAAACACCAGTTCCGTCCGAAGATCTCATCGGCAGGATTATTGACGCCTCTGCGAGGATTAGCGAATTTCCTGGTATCTTTACCGTGTTCGGCAATCATTGCGTCAACGATCCACGCATGCATCACAGCGAAAGGATAGAATTTCGAGCCCCTACTGTGAATACTTGACCTGCTTCCAAACTCTGTAGTGTTCTTTAATAATAATAAACTTGTTCTGATAATGTTTTTTATTTTCTTACCTACATGCTCTAACTTTCAATTTTCCGAAATTTTTTAATCATGCTTTTTCGGAAATGCTTCCGTGGAGTGAAATATGTTTATTTCACCGAAACGAACCTCATATTAAAGTTTGCACAGATAATTCTGAAACACCCTGTATACAAGTATATATATGCATTATACAGCGTATACAGTATACTGAATACTGTAACATGATCAACAAATAATTTTATTAAAAATGTTTAAATATGGAACATTTTTTATGACAAAACACTAAACTAATGGTAACAGTTAAACTTTCTCAAAACCAGTGTGATGAACACTGGCTGCCCAACTGTAGGAAGTGGATATACATATTTCCTGAATGATGAACTGTAATTTCTCTGTCGAAATCCACTTGGCTCACTGTCTTAGTTTTATTAGGAAACCTTTTTCAAAAATAGTTTCAGTATTTCTCTGTATTTTATTTGCTGGAGACGATTATTTTTCTGCAGCCTTTTTCTTGCGCGAGTTCTTAATAAACTCGGCGAAAGCATTTACCAAGCTTGGATGCTTGCGCTGCAAAACAATTACTGCATTAATTTACCGCTGAAATTTAGGTTCTCATTTTCATTTAATAAAAACTAGCCGCTTTGCAGCCAGCACCGCTTCGCTTGTTTGTATTACTTATGAACAAAGTATATGGTTCACTAAAATTTACGTATAATTTTTCTACTAAGCATAAATCATAATATACGTACAAAACTTATCTTCAAGTGCTTATACTCATGCAGATTTGTTGTGACATTTTTATGTGCCCACAACTCGCCGTTACACAATAAACAGATGCCTACGGATGCAAAGTATATTTCTCTCACTACTTGATTTGATTTTAGGATAATGTCCTTTCAAAAGTGGGTGAAGCACAAACACTGTCGTTTTGTTAGCATGTTCGTTACTTTTCCAAGCACTTCGTTTATTTATGTCATTGTTTTCATTAGTTTTTGAGGTTGATAGATATAAACTAAAATCATGCATTTTTTTGGTGTTCCCTTTGATTGCAGAGCCATTTTGCCCCGTCACTCTCACGCCCAACCTATCACATGAAATGGTCGTTGCCTTCTGAGTAGTCATTGTCTCTGACTCTCTCATAGAGTGTTGAATTTTAGCCGTGACCTGTCTCGATCACGATCACACGTGCGGCGTGCGACGCTTGTCTACAGCTGGCGCTCCTCTGCATCATCACGATCAAACACATAGTAGACTTCAACATTACTTGTACAATTGATGTGTTGAGCATGATAACACTATAATACAAAGTATGATATTGTCACCATGGAACATTGTCCTATCCATGCAAGTTGCGCTACATGTAATAGTAACCTAAAATCCAAAACAATTTTATTTTCAGATTCGGCTTTTGCAGTACTTAAGATTTGAGTACAAAACTCAAGTACTTGCAGTGTAGTTATGTACTGAAGTACTTTTTATAGTACACAAGAAATTCCCAGCGCAGCGCAGAGTAAATGAAATAAAAAATAAAATAATAAATTAAAAGAGAAGATAGACTGTAGAATTCAGAACAGAATAGGAAAACAGAAAAAAGAATTTAACAGAAACTGGGACAAGGAGTAAAATAGAAAAAAATACCGTTAGACCAGTCAATAAACGCTACACAATTCTCAAGAAAATTTCACTTGCTCCAATTCGAAAAAAAACTTCTGTGTTTGCTGAACGCAAAATTCATAGTGCTACAGCTACGTACTGAACCTCTAAAATAATTATTGTGCTTTTTCGTTAAATGAGAGCTGTCAGGCGTCAAAAAACGTCGAAGTCCCACAGTATTTCGTTCTTGTTTTTGTAAGAGTTGCCGGTAGAAAGGAGATGATATCCTCGGTAGATTTTTCGACAGGTGCTTTTTTTGTTTTATATATTTAACATAAACGTTCTTCCAGAAATTCCAGAACGGTTTTTTCTTTCACAAAAGTTTTGAATACCAAGTAGCAGAATTAGGAAAAAGTTACAAGTGGCAGCATTGTAATTTGCAGCTCTTTGTTCTAAGAGAAAAACTTTGTGCAAATTTCGCCTTATCCGATCATCGAACCTTCTTGAATATTTCCTGAGTTGAGGATTAGAAGTTGGGCGTCCACTGAATTTTTCTTTCGACTAAACATAGCTATTACAGTCCATTTTTGGATTAATGGACCATTTTGTCTTAACAAGGGGAAGGCATTCATCGTACATCGAACCAAGAATTTAATTAAAAAGCGCGAAAATGTTGCCCCCTTTTCTTTCGAAAAATACAATTCCTATGAATCATTTTTCTTCCTGTAGATTCCTGTATGAAAAACAATGTGATTCTCAGCTAACCATTTCTCTGAATGAAAAATTTCTGGGTTAAAAACGCAATCCTCAATTATCTCAGTTGCAGAGGACGTGAAAAGGAAAGAAAGTGCTCTTCTCCCAAAATTGCTTCATTCCACAGATGTGAAATTCAGCGGAAAAAAACATGATTTTCGATTAACCATTTCTCTTAAACGAATGATAACGCTGGAGAAAAGATGATTTTCCCTGAATTAATCATCTTCCTTTCTGAAAGTGCAAGCTGGGAAAAGCATGACTTTCCTCAATTAATCATTAAAAATATCAAAGACTTAAGCTGGAATGAACATAACTCAGCCATGATTGATCATTTCCATTGCTGTGATATCGCCACGTTTGTACAGAACGGAAGAACAGTCCGCAGCAGCGACCCCCAATTGATGAAGAGCAAACCGTCCTGTTCCTAAATGCCTGCGCAGCAGCGCTGGGGACCGACAGGTTTAGTCCCACTTTTCCGGCATCAGAGACAGGATTTCATTGCATCGGAATCTGACAGTTCTAAAATGTGCATGATTGAAGACCGGTTGTGGTCTGCCGCTGTGTTAGCTCTGCAGGTGCCTGCACTTCTGCCTCAACGCATGGGATATTTTTTGCGATATGACTGTATCAGCTTTGTGCGAAACCTTGTTCAATTATGAAGTGTATTAGCAAAATGGCTAAAACTAGCTTGTACGGAAGATAGTTGCAACTATTTAGAAATCCCAATATTGTACCAGTAATTCTCTTAGGAAAAAATGCGATTGCAAGAGGCTGTCGAACTGCAGAAAGCGTCAGTTATCTCCAATTTTGGTTTTGTACTATTTTCCAATGTCTGAATTTCAGTGGGTTCAACAGAAATGTCAAACTCTTCTTATGTTTGTGAATTTTTTCCTCGAAATGGCACTATAATGAGCTTTAAACTAAGAATCGCGAGCGGAACATAAAATTGCAATATGCCCTAATCCGGACAGCGAAGAGCGAAAGTAAAAACAATATTCAGCTCAGCCTCAATTGAAGGAGCCTGATTGAGGCTGAAACCCTTGTACGAGCGTGTGTTGGTGGCGGCTCGACCTCTTTTCGCATTTTATTTGTGCCTGCTCAGGTTCTTGTGGTGCTTTGTGCTGTCTATCTCCTGCTTGAAGCTCCAATTGACATTTTTCGCGTGTAAATATCCCGCTGATCTATTAAATTGTTCAGGATTTGGATTTCTTCGAGGGTTTTTTGGTTTAACCACTTTGATGCGGCCCAAAGTGTCCTGGCGGCCACTTGTGCCAAGGTGCATGTATTCGTTCAAGGTGTGAGCATCAGTTCGCTCACATTTCTCTTTAAGGAATCTAATTCGTGGCACATCCATTTTTAAAGATTATTTTATTCGTGGTACTGGTTATGTTGTTTCTTCCGCTCATATTATTTTAAGTGTTCACCATAAAATATGAGTCGTCGACTACTATCTCTGTTTTTCTCAAGGGTATCACGGCAACGACAAGCTCTTGCATTTTTTTACGCTATTTCTCTTGCATCGACCTGGTATCTTACGGCAGACAGTATGGAAAGATGCCGTCATGGTACAAAGATAGACCCTGCATCTCCACTAAGTGCGTTAAAATCAAAGCACCCTGAATTAATTGTCTAACTGGTGATAGGTGTCAAAACAAAGTCTCGTTGCAACCAGCTGTGCCCAGCTCCACCATACACTGCTGTTTACTGGCGCGAGTTTCAGCCTTTCATATAAAAATGTCCGAAAGTCCGAATTCCGAAATCGTCTAGACCTCTTCCTGCCTCAAAGTTCAGTGGAGCACGTCTGAAACTGCTTGGTGAAAATTTTGAGAGGATTTGACAGTTTGATTGGTGTGTTATATGTCGCACACAAAAGCTTACAGGCTCCTTGGCCGAGTAGGAAAAGCCGTAGCACGTCGAGAGATAGTTTTTTGACCACTAAAGTCAATCAAGACCTCCAGGCGTTTGCTAGCGAAAGAGGAGTATGGTTCAGAAGGGCCCGTGGTACCGATGAAGAGATGAACCTTGCGAAACGAGTTTCTGAAATGCTCTGTTCATACAATATCGCAGGTGGTGTGAGTTTATTTCTGATGAACGATTAATTCATCCTCCCTTGATCGCCGCAGCAACTCCACGTGCCAATTAAGCACCCGTCCTCTCTCGTCGACAGCCTGGACGCGATGCACGTCAAGCATGGGGGCATACTCGGTAACCAAGAGCAGGTCACACCGCTCCAGGTTCTGAGCTCCATCAAATCCTTCTCCAGAGGTTCAGGCGGGGAGTGCACAGACTTTTTCCAGAGCCCCTGCACGAGATGGTTGCGGCGAAAGTTTGCGCGCAGGCGACCGCGCTGCTGCAGGTGATGAATGCGAAAATTTGGCATTATTTCGTTTTGGTTTCGTATTACGGAAAAAAAGCTCTTAATTAATCTGGCAGAAATAAGCTCCTTGGATAAGAAATAAGCCACCTTTTTTTGAGCTCTAGTAATTTAAAACTTCCAGCAATCGGCTTTAAAAACTGTGATAAGTGTCTAGGTTACAGGCAAGTACTGAACAGGCATCGGTCTTCATTCAGAAATGGCAAGGTATGGACTTGCTCCTTTATTGCTCCACAACGATGAGACGAAAGAAAAACTTCCCAGAATAACAATTTGGTTGGGTTGAGGGACACCCAGCGAGGGAAGTAGCGCTGTTCGCTGGTCTTTCAAGCCGCAGAGTTATGCTGGTGTACCAACAGTGTGAACAATCAGGGCCCTATGGCAATTCAAGGCAGAACTGTGTCCGGAAGAAATCTCGGAACGACAAGGACCACCTACGTGTGCCCCAAATTATTGACCAGATCGCTTTGCAGCAACAATATAACTACAGATAAGTGGCAATGATTAACATTTCGTAGGGAACTCCATGCAATGGTTATATGGGGCAGAGTGACTCGTAAATGGACGATATTAGTTCCTCCCACAAGACCACTTATTTAAACTGGGCCGACGCACACGCACATTGCACTCTAGAGAAGTGGAAAAATACCATTGGTTAAGTGAATCACGATTCTTTGTCTATATTGCAACGATATCTGTCGTAGCGTTCATCGAAAACCTCATAAGGCCTTCAACTAAGTCTGAGTGCAATGTTGTTGTTGAGGTATCCGTCGAACTAAACCAGCACGGCTATATTGAGCTTCCAGCTAACCAAGTTTTACCATTTGCACAATGTTTGAATGAAGAAAGGCATGTCGCTTTGCAATTTTTCAGAATGACAACTTCCGGGTGCATCGGTCTAGAATTAGCATACGTTGTCATGACAGTTATTCAGGATACGTCAGACATTCAGAATGGCTGGCTATGTCCGCAAACATGAACCCAGTAGAAAATTTGTGAGACCACCTAGAACGACAAGTTATGCGTCGAGAAGATCACTATGTAATTTTGTTTTTTAATATTACAAAAAGTGTCTAAATCTCGGTTGTTCACCCTATACGTTGAAAGTTAAAAAAAAGTTATTCAAAGTTGAAAAAAAGTTGTTCACCCCGTACTGTTAAAAGTATGTTCACCCTGCATGGTTTTAACACAATCCATCCTGAAAAAAGTCATGAGAGCAGTTTCCTGTTTGTACCCGACAATCTTCTAGTATGTAGAGTCGACGCTTAATCACGACTAATTACTTGCTTTCGGTGACGACGTTAGGTTGTGGGGCGATGGAATTCAGCAGGGAAATTCGTTGTTTTTTTTTTGTTTCTTCCCGGTTACACTACACGGTCTACAACAATTTTCAAGAGTTGGTATCTAAACGACGGGATTTTAATTGGCGAACTTGCTTTTGTGGAAGTCGGTTTAACTTTTTTGAGGCCGAAGGCGCTAGGCTGGACCAATACTTTAACACTCTCGCAAAGTACGAGAGGGTGACGCGTGACTACATTGAGGACGAGAGGTCTTTTCTTTCTGAAAGGGACCATGGAATCCAGGGAGGCCTCACTCGATCTATTGGAATCGCCTCTTATGCAAAATTCATCGGAAGAGACTTTGCATAA
>VOMN01069911.1:0-12721 GCA_014899125.1 Orchestia grillus | reverse complement strand
AGTCTCGTGTCATCAGCAAAAGAGGAAGCGTGGGAATGCTGCTATGGAACATCTATTATCTGAGATAATAGGGACATCTATGTCTGAGGAATGCGTACACAAAAACGATATTTTGTAACCGATTCGCTAGATATTTTGTGGAACTTATATAGATTTATTGTTCACTTATCTGCATTTTGTAGAGGAGAAATTCGTAGCATTTTTTGGTCCAAAAACTTTCTAGTAACCTAGTATAAAGTATCCAGAACGAGGTAGGTATAGCAAACTGTCAATCACGGGAAAAAAGCAGAGACAAGAGATAGAGCATTTAATGACCATTGAAAATTATGTACCTAGGAAGAAAGCCCGAATGCCCCGCCATCTATCGTCCGCAGGCAATAATGAAGTGGGTTCTGGGGATGATTGGCAAGACATGTAACTGTTATAGCTATTTATCAAGGCATCTGCTATAGTTGTAGCTACCCTGAGAGCCGTGAAGGTTTTGTGTATATATTTTCGGCCCTCTCAACAACGCCCAGACGTATAAAGTGTAAGTTGTTGACATCAGATGAATTGGGGTCCACATGTTTGGTGTGACGCGCTCATAGAAATTATATGACAACTATTCTTTGGTGGAATTGGACTCATCGTATGAAACGGAATCCTGATGAAATCATATGGTCTGCCGCGTGCTACGCCAGTAATTAATAGACTTCACAGCTGTGTTCAACTCATCTGTGTGAGCAGCGTCGTTGACTGTGACACCCTGGCGAAAGGAAAAAGCATCACGTCACCCTTCTTGTGCATGATATCCAAAACAGTGACGGTTCTGGCCTTCACCTAAAGTCGTGTACGTCATCATGAACACACCAGGTGTACATGACCTCCATGGGTATTTATACAACCTCCTCGTCAATTTGACACAGCCACGGCTTACTTTTAGTGTTCGCCTTCTGGTTCTTTCTCATCCGTGGAACAAACCGAGCATTCTTAATTGTTCCATATGTTTCAGCTCACTCGAAACGCGCATCGCTTTGTTACTCAATTCTATCGTGTTCTCTTCCTCATAAACTTGCCCCTCAGAATCGCGTGCTACTCGTGACGATCGTTATGAAGAACGCGAAGATTTTAACTTCGTTAATCTACAGCTCCCTGTCCAGCTTCATTCTTGGTTAGCTGCTTGGAGGAAGCCAATGGAATCAGGCCTCTTTGTTTTGTCACAGTGTCAAATGTTTTGTTTCCTGTGTGAAACGGTTTCTACTCCACCAATAACTGCCTTCAGTTCTCTCCGAGTTTTGAAGGCGAATAACCGGGTGACTTTTAGGAACGTAGCGATCTCCAACTCAGACTATCTTTTTGTCAAGGTTAAGATTTCAGCATGCCTTGTCTTATCGTGGGTTACCGTTGATGCAGCCATGTTTACCTGTAGCAAAAAGGAAGCGTTTTTATGATGTACAGGATATTGTGTCAGTTATGAGAATTTTCAAACACTTGCCTCACCGTCTATATTCTAAAAGTGCGTAAATTGAGTAATCTTTCCATTGGGATTTCTTCCTTCTTCAGAGGGCTTTATATGCGAGTTTCCTAGTTGCACATGGCGGATGTTACAGAGTAATTAGGTCATAGTTGGTAGATTTAATTTTACTCGTATTATCCTCATCAGGAAGGGCGGCGTAACTTGCCAACGACCTTTCGAACGAATATTTTTTTCTGAAAGACTTTCTCCCACTCCTGTTCTTCATCGTCTTCAATTTAAGATATGTTAGCTTATGATGCTTCGACTTGTTAAGTTTAGTAATAGTATTAACTTCGTAGTTACTTAACATAGCGGTTTTTGCCACTGTGAAACTAGTCTTAGCTGCGTGTGGTTAGCTCTCCTTACTAGCGATCTGAACCGAGAGTTGTAGTGTCATGTCTGAATCACAAAATTCTTGTGCTTTATAGCGCCCTGTTTTGTTAAGAGCCGTAGCATCTCGAGATTCTATGCATCTCCCACAAGGAGTTTCTTTCTTCTTCATATATTCTCTCACTTTTTCGTCGCATGCGTGAACATTTTTTGTCGCGATGTTTGACAACTAGATGAACCTGCGAAAATGGGTCGGATCAGAGCTGCAGTCCTCGATTGGAACACGGAGGGTTATGCTGAAAACTGAGTCGCTGCTCAAAGTGTGACTTCTAGCTGGCATTTTCATTTTTGGATCGTCGGACGCTTCATCTAGTGAAGTCTACAAACTAATCATAAGGAGTAAAATATAAACTTCGAAGGGGCACTCGATAGACGTTCGCGCTGCATCGCCACGCGAACTTTCCTTGTTCTCGCGCAAAAAAATAATTTTCATTTCATTGGCAGACACTTGAAGTCCCTAGATGCTGACTGAGTTGTTGCCTCTGGCAGGACTATGGTAGAAACAAGTTCTCATCGCGAAGGTCTTGCCGAGGGTATCTAGTGATTATCATTTGGACCATCTTTTTTGATTTTTTTTCGACTCCTGTTGCCTTAGTGGGTCTTTTCAATCAATTTTCGCAGTTCCCTTCTACATCGTTTCCCGATTGTATATTTGCACTGATATTTGCATTGGTGCGCATGAAATCTGGCTAATTCGAATGCATGCTTGAAGTTGTCATCCTTTCTCTGAATCGGCTTACTGTTCCGCATACTTCGTGAGGATATTTTGTTGTGAACCAATACTTTTCCGTCCGAGACTCTGTTGTTCAATTGATTTACACATTTTCCTTGATTGTGCTTCGTATTTTCTTATGAATGAAGGTTCTCTAAAGTGAATCCTCTCTAATTTTCGATGCTGTGAGGGGAAACAGCGACAACTTTTAGGAAAGTTCTGCCGAAGTATGAAATGATTTTTCGGCACAAAATGTTAAGAATATATTTTAAAAAGTGTATAAAACTGAAATATCAGGTTAATTTAAGTTGATTTGCTTAATTCTCGCAGCTACATAAAGCGAATAAGCTCGCATGATGCTCTTAAAAAATTCTGGTCAGGCCTTTGATATTTTTTTCGATACATTAGCGCAAAAATGGTGAGATATTATATGTATGATGAAATGTTCGAGGCGCTTATAAACTTTTCCCGCTATTACAAGACGTCAGGCGACGATTATTAAATTCGAGACTAATTTACTTTAGACAGTAGTAAACATTCGAATGTGTATGAGCTAACTTCAGAATCACACTGTTTTATGCCGTCAACCCTCCATTACATTGAAGGAGTACAAAATTCGACAAGTACTTCCGATATAGTAATAATTTTTAAAGCAATAACTGCACAAAAAGAGAAAAAGTATGATTCCTTAAAGTTGAAAGCAATATTGACACGCTGTGAGTGTTTGCACAGTACGCAAATGTTACTAGAAACTTTGAGGGCACTGTCACTGCTCTTTAGCTTTTGAGCGTTCCATAATTGAAAGTAAATTTCGTAAAACGATTCACAAAGACAAATGTAATGGGGAATGAAAGAACCGTGCTTATTCGACACTGAAAGATATTGTAAAAGGAATCCAGAAATCAAATATAAATGAATTAGTAGAATGAATGACATCAATTGAGGTCATTGTCACCCAACAGACAGAAGCTAATGCAATCCGGAGAGATATATTCAAAAGGAAAAGGAATAAATGGGTTCTCCCATCAAAAACTTCCATCAAAACTGCAAACAATTTGTGGCAATACCAAAAAAAGAAACAAGGTTAATTTTGTGAACAGATGAAGCAACAGTTAGTTTTTGATAGTTAATGGCAAGATTATAGTTTAGCAAGAACTGAACTCAGCGTCTTAAAGAGGATCCCCACCACAGCATCAGGCAATGCTATAGCATTTCGGCAGCCCGCACAGAAGACCTTCGCCTCGAGAGGAGAACAATGAGCTCCCTGAGGCGCTGATTAACATTTAGAAAATATCGTAGCCACTGACTTTAAGATTTTATTGCTTGTAAAAAATAAAAGAACGGCCTAAAATTTCGCTTTGCTATTGTGGACTAGCTTACTTGTAGTTTGAATTTAGTACATGATAATCAACATTAATTTTTCCTTGCGTATCTAGGACACGATTCCCTTCGTGGTATTTTAGTTCTATGTGTATATTCAAACGGTTGATGAGGTCAAATGAGCATAGTCATACCTGTAGAATTATTTTTAACAACGTAATATATGATAAAGAAAATCCAAGCTAAGTCCAGCGTCGAATGCGATCCCCGATCAGAGAGTGTGCATACGCGGAGAAGTAAACATACGTTATGTAGAATTTAAAGCTTTTACATTTTATCTCCCGTTAGTCATACATTTTTATGGTCCCAATACTGCAAGCCGTCTGGAAGGGAGTAATTCTAAGATCATCTTTTGGTAACGTACCACAACTTCATTCCACTGTGTATTTATGCAATTGCTTGAAATATTTAGCTACTAAGCTACCAAGAGGTCTTGCATTCTCGTGAAGTTATTTTTTTTTCAGTGAGTCAAATCGAAATTAGGAGACTAAAAATTTTCTCAGAGAGGATTTTTCGAAGCATGGCTGCTCTTTGACTAACACAGAATGTTTAAAAAGAAGCCAACGCTTTTAGTTTGCTTATCAAACAAAAAGTAAGGACTCGAGAGTGTTGAAACGGGTTTTATTCGAAAGAGAAATGTTCATGTTATCCAACCATTGCTAGCTGATCAACTTGCAAAAATGAATAAAGACTACAACTTCGGCCCACATACAGCAGGAACAACAATGTTACGATAGAGAAATTTCTTCCCAATCGATAGTTCGATTCGAGAATTGTAAATAACCCAAGGCGACTTTCTCTCTTGATTTATCTTCAGTTAATTTTTTTCTGCTGAGATGGTCAAATTACGAGTTTATGTCACAAGACAACGTAATTTGCATGAGTTAAACAAGAATCCCTATCACGCTGCTCAGCAGTCGCCTCCTATCCTGAGAAGTGGGATGGGAATGCTAGAGACAGAGACCGAAATTCTCGAAACGGTGATGGTGATCATTTAAAGGACGTCGTTAAGAAATCATAGCTGTTTCAGATCACTCAAATGTCATATTTTTCGAAGAAAACACTTTCGACTTTTTAGTTTTTACTACCAAATGAAAATTTGCGGTTATTACTGAGACAACTTGGGGAATATTGTAAGCAGTAAAAGTTATGCAAAATCAGTGCTGCAAGTGAAGGCCCTCGGACGTATGAGGAGGAAGTGGTTGTCGCAGAGCCTCGAATCTGCTGTTCCAATCGAAATACAAGGAAGTCTGCGAATGAACAAATGAAATCTCCTACTCGCAGAAAACGATCTATTGCTTGTACTCCAAAAAATTATTTTTTTCAGTTACTTTCTTTCTCCTTTTCTGATCGTCTTTCAGGTTGGCCATCCCTTCAACGCAGTTGATGACTTTCCAAAACTTTTACTTCCCTAACTTATGCGAACAGCTTATCTATTTCTCCCTCTTCTTCGAGTAGCTTTAAGTGAGTCGAGACTCACTTAAAGCTACTCACACGCTTCAGTACTTGATTGATGGAATGAGATACAAAGTGTTTTCCTCAGTTCAGTTTCTCGTCAAAACACTGCGATATAATCAGCGCACCAGCCTTCATTGGCTCGGTAGTCGACAAGTGTGGTGGTAGATAGACGTATTATTATTCAAAATAATTTTTTTTTGCGTGTGAATGGAGTACTTTCACTTTTCTGCAAAACAGCGCTTAGAAATTTCAAGTACCTTTGCCTGGTACCTTCATAAAAAGATTTTGATCAAAGTTCAGAGCAGTTGATCTGTTACAGAGCATACTCGTCTAATGAGATTGTACGGCACATTTTTAGTGTGCGCGTCCTAATAAGTGTTCGATTTTTGGTTCGGCAGAGTTAAATTTTACAGTGCAGTCTAAAAACTTTAACTCACATGAACGCGAATAAATTTTTCGTAAATTTACCTTAAGGAATTATTCACATCCATAATTGTTAAACTCTGAAGGAGTTTTGAGATATTGATTTAAGCAAGTCTGTTTCATAAATTGAAGTTTGTCACATTCATACGTTCATCTGAAAATTTTTCCGTTGCTGCTAACTGGTTTCCGTGACTGAAGTTTAGTCCTTGAAGTGCGTTCTTAGGGATACACTGAGTACTCGAGCTACACTGCTGTTGCAACAGACATGTTGCCAGAAGAACGACAGCTGTTTCGTCGGATAGTCTTTTCGTTGAATCTAATTGCCACGAGAAATATATGTGTTTGATAATGTTCAAATTAATTTAACTAGACAAATACTGTTCTTTGCAATGATTATTCGCAAATCAAGAACTTCCGACCGTAACAGTTAATGTGCTGCAAGAGCTCAAGTATACATTTTTGTATTCGGGGTGTCCAGGGTGTATGTATGATACTTGGTGGTGTGGAGCGACTTTATTACATGAGGATGAGACCTAAAGCGTTGTGAAAGTTACGACGCTAAAGGCAGTCAGGGATATGATTATCCTGGTATTTATTTACCCTCCAAATGTGGCGGTGATGTCAAGGGAATACTGAGTGATGATCTGGGTAAGAAGTTCAAAAAAATGTAACTGCTTGTATTCCTGCTTAGGAAACTATCTTCATCCATATTTTCAAATTTGTAATTTACCGATAGTATTATTAAATGTTTTCCGGTCTATTTATGCATTACGAAACAAAAATGGTTCGTGTGGCATTACACTCTTCTTCACACGAACCCTTCGCCTTTTTATGGTAGAATACAAGAACAAAAAGCACGAATTATGCCGTTTGTTTGCTGGTTTCTAATGATGCGAAAACGCACATAACAACATATTTTGGTATTAGTGAGTTGTTTCTATGTCGACTTTCCGCACAAAAATGATCAGCGAACATGGTCTCCGTAGCAATTAATTCCAGTAATTGAAGGCAATGGACCATGAAGCGGAGCGATTAATCTGCTTGTGGTGCCTGGAAGAACACGTCACCCTGCGCTGTGGATCTCAATAGCGAACAAATTTGGGCTGACTTAAAATGTTAGAGGGTCTCAATTTATTACGCACCAGGCACGACCCTATTTTATTTTGCATCGGAGTTCCAGAACTAAAATCGAAAATATTTCCAAATTGCTTCGTGAAATCGTTAATATATTTCCCTTTCACTAAAGTTAAATGAAAACCCAGTGATGAGTACAAATTTTTGGTACGAAAGTAACATAGAAATATCTGAAATATATTTCTTCCCACATATCTTCAATTATACTTTCTATTACAGAGGATCCATAAGGAATTTTAACGACGCGTTCGACTTGACATATGGGCTTTGAGTTGTATTTGAAGTCCTTATCAAGCAGGTACATGAAATTTGAAGTTTTCGTGCTTATTGCCTGGTACAGCGAACTCCGCTAGAGGAGTGGTTTTCGAAATTCAGTGGAAGATGACATTGATAAAGGTTCTTATGAAAATGAGTGGTGTTCTCATCTTGGTCTACTTATTAACGTCGATTAACTGAACAAACTAAAACGAAAATACAAAAATCTTCAATTTTTTTGGCCCAAAATCAAATATTTTCGAAGCAGCATCCACTTTTGTGATATACCTGTATAGAAAAACACATATTTTCAATGTCAACAGCATTAATTTTATTATTATTTTTGTTCAAAACCATGTATCCCCTTTGAATGCATTGAACTTTGAATATTTTGTGTACGAAATCATATATTCCGAATGAAGCGGTGTCTTTTTTGTTTTTCCGTAAAACAAACCAATATTCTCAATGTAGCCTCTACTTTTTATTATTCTTGTGCGCAGAACTAAGTATTCTCATTGAGCAATGGCTTTTTTATTCCAAAATAGGAATGCGCAGTAGAGTATTCAGAAGTTCATCAAAACAATTATTCCACGAATCCTGAATTCTATTGCAGTGCATTTTTATGCACATAATTTTAGAGCGAGTCCCACTTATAATCCTCCTTATACAGTATAATCCTCAGCTTTCTTATTGAAAGCTGAGGGAGTATACTGTCATAATTTCGTCACTTTTCCATGTAATAAATTGGTCACACGGCAATAGCTCAGTTTCTTTTGCACATAAAATGAAGTTATGTAAGTAAAATCGATCAAAATTCTAGGGGAAGTGTGCTATTGTTTTTCTTTCTACTCCTCGGCTCAATATGTGATGGAATTTTTTCAAGTATTGTTTTTGTTTCAAAAAGTGGCAGATCTTATTTCCAATTTTGTTTTCATTGCGTGAACGTTTAATCATGAAAATTGTTCTTGTTTTATTTGAATATTCAAGATTTTATCGTTTTAAATTGTGGGTGTTGATAGCCATTCATTGAAAAGTATTCGCGAGAGACACTGATCACATGATAGTATTTATCGATACAAGACTTTGAAAGCTGAAATGTTGTAAGTAATTGTTTGAAAAGCTGCGTCAGAGTGTCATTTCTAATATCTTCGAATGTTTCAAAATAATTCGTTCCTTTTTTTCACTGGCTGGCTTTTCCGAAGTCAACTGATGATTAAGCAACAAACAAACGAATATCATTCTTCAATTTTCGACGTTAGAGGTATAATGTACTTCTTACGATTTAATTCAGAGTTATGTAAGTATTACAACAAACACAAATAAGTACCGATAAAAATCATGTAAGAAGTGAAGATTTTGCACAGGTTTATCATCCCATCGACCTTGATTTCTAAGTTTCGACCACTTACAGTTACGAAATTTTTGAGGAAACAACAGTTTTAACTCTTCAAATAACGACAATGGTACAAATAACCGTTTTGGTAAGTTCACATTTTTATGTCCGTTGGATATCTGATATTCACAAGTACGATGATTGAGCGATAAATAACGTATCATCGCCATATCGTGTGATCAAATTACAAGTAATATCATTTGTGCAAACATTTCACTGCCAAATTAGAACGAGCACAAGTACTCTCACCTATTAATTTGATTGCCATCTGTCTGTGCATTTCATTACACGGAATCCATCCGAATTTGACCTTGTTAATTATAGTTTACAATTTTTTTCAAAAAAATTGTAATCAGAAGAGAACCGAAGTAGAGCTGAAAAAAATGAGAGAGTAGTGAAAGGACAACAAGACTTAGTTCATCAATCAAAGGCCTTATGGAATTCCTAGCAGCTAGAATTGGCTGCCGCAATCACGAATTTAGCAATTTACGTCAAAGCATAGACTCCGCTCCCATTTCCTAATAGCTATATAACTCCAATGAGCGAAGTGATTTGCTCGCTTCTTTTCTTTTCTGCCAATTACGCGAGCAAATTAGGCGCTCCCTTGGTGACATCCTGCGTGTGTTGCGTTTTTGAAGAAGCCGATGAGCAGCGCCCATCCTTCACGCACATTTTCGCTTAGGAGCAGAGGAGGTTTAAGTCAGGATAGAGTGCTTCGTCGTTTCCACAGTGTGGTTAATTCTACAGTCATTTTGTTACTCGCAGCAGCTTGAAGTTAGTTTCAGCTTCAACGAGCGATGTAAAAAAAAATAAAAAAAATGAACTTTTAAAAATACTTCGATCAAAGATCTCGCTCGTCATCAGAAAAGAGAACTGCTTGAAAGTTCAGTCTGGAAATAAAGTTTTCTCGTAGAGTGAATATTTTTAAATTTCTAGTGAGTATAATACGAACTCAAGTCGAGCCTGTAGTCCAAAATAGAATCTGAAATCTGGTGCTTTAGTAATGAAAATATTTTCGGTTTAACTTTGCAAGGAAATCATTTTTTATGAATAAACCCCACAAACAATAAATGCTGTTCGTCACTTGCACATTTGGGCTAAACCTAAAAGTGAGGACCAGTGTACGAAGCCCAGGTTCATTCTCCACATTTTGTTCAACTTGACCTGCTGCTTTTATGAAAAATGTGTTTAGTTGCTACATTTAATATATGTAATCAACAATTATTATTGTTCATGCGGAGCTATATTTGGATATAAATTTCTCCTAGATTTTGAGCACGAAATGTTTATAGGGTAGATTTCTGACATCATATATTTGCATAGGAGTAACGAGGCTGCATATTTATTTCTCTTGAGGACTCAGAAGGGCAGTATCGCTGTTCTCGAATGGAAATGATGTTCCTCTTCTTTGTGATCGGAGATCTCCGTAAGGTGTCGCCACAGAAAAGTTTTTGCGCTGGGCCAAAAGAATTCCGGCGTTTGAAAGATTCAACACATCATAGGAAAATTCTGCTTTCAGTCAATTTTCAAGCACCGTTGTTGCCAAAGCGTTCACTTTCAATATCTGCGAAACTTGTTAAATTATTCGTTGTCGTGTATTGCAACTACGTCATGATTCGTATTTAGGTAAATTCTGTAGTTTAAGTAAATTAAGTAATTCCTTAGTCATGAATTCGAATCACGTCACGACTGATGTTTAAAAAAATTCAATGCTCGAATGAGTTTCTTGAGTTAAAATCACTCGTGTTCATAACGGAAAATGTTCTCTTTACGATTAATTATTTCCACGTCTGAAAATAGTTTGTTTACCAAACAAGTAAGTGTGAAAAGCGGAAAACAACCATGAAAAAATGGAAACGACAAATAAGCAACCAAGAATTCATATATTTCTACAATTTAAAAATTAACCCGATTGCGGACAGACATGTATGGAGAGGAATTTGGCGATCATGTTTTCTAGTGAAATTAAAAAGGAATAACCTTGAAGCCAGGCAACACCAATCTATTGTTAGGATAGCATATCTGGATCAATGGCAAAGAACTCTGAAAAGCAACAATTTGATATTTTGGAAATCTTCCCGTATAGTTTTTTCTAAGAACAAAAGTTATTTAGGATATTGTGAACAAAGATTGAGCGAAAATGTCGCTATGTGGAGCTCTTAAAGTGATGTTGTTATAGTGTTATATCCCACAATCTTTGCTAAAATAGTCTCTTTCTAAATAGTTCATTTCGCAGTTAATCAAACAACTGGACGATGATTCCATTGCTCAAATGTTGTCAGAATTTTTTAATCAGTAGCTGTCTTTGGGATCTTGAATTTCTTCTACGTCTTGAAATCTTTCTCCCTTAATTTAGCAACGAGATAAAAGTTTCAGGGAGCCAAGTTGAGCATGTTTTGCCGAACATTGGCGTAGTTTGAAACTGCGAGACAGTTTATGCTCTATAGCTAAGCGCATGGGCACGGCAAATTTAAAATTCTGGAACCTAATTAATTGCAAGCTTCTCTCCACACGGCTCCTTAAAGCGGAGGGACGGAGAATCCTGCGGCCGTTAAAAACGGTGGTTATTCTTGTTTAACACCAATTTATGTACAGTACACAGGCATTATCAGCATCTCTTTTTTGTCTGAGAAATTGGTTGCCATTGGTCTGAGATTGATTGAATTCTGGGGTAGATCTTGAGAAATTGAAAACCTCAGGCACTCGCATAAGAAGCTGTATTAATGACGTCCAAATTAATTTCATTGATCTCAGCAGACCAAAGCCAGTCGAGAGATGTTGAATAACTTTTTCCGTAGTCTTAAGCAGTTTATGCTTAAACCTAAAGAATTTGCATCTCGTACTCAAAGTTAGTTAACGTAGCTTCGAACCTCAAGAAAGTGCGCCATTAAATGTGGATATTTTTCAAGCTTGTAGATTCGATGAATTTTCGGACTCGCAGCCTGCAATGCAGCGAAAGTTTTAAAATTGCCCTGATTTAGTAGGTTTTCAGAATATTTTATGTTAACCCAACTTTCTGCGAGATAATTAAATCATTACTCATGTTGTCTGTATTCTGACCAGCCTTTCTCCGTACTGAACAAGGAGATATACAAGTTCTTGTCGGACACTAATTATGTCTCCCCGTATCCGACTATGGGCCTAACCTCTCACTTTGTCGCGTCATAGTGAAGGAGGAGCCGCAAATATTATTGCAATATGTCATTGTTATTATAGCATATGAGATCAAAAAAAAGTTCTACCACTTCATATTGTCACACTTTTTTGGTCCAGTCTCTACCGATATAACAAAAGATTCCATTGGCTTACTCGTTACGAATTCCATAACTCAATCCCATTAGAGTATGGTAGTATCACACTAAAGTTTTCATTGGTGTGCCCTACGTGCTTCAGAAATCTGACCTATCTTAGCGTGATAGGATAGCAGAAACACTGATTATTAGGCTGGCAATTTTGTGCGATTCCTGGTTTTCCACGGAATTTCTAATCATCATTCCTTGCCTCGGTCACTTCTCTGATCTACTCCCGGTGGAAGATCAATACTACACGCTCTCACCCCAAAGATTTTTGCTAAAAGCTGTACGGTGCTAACTCATTTCTTATTTTGCTTGTTTTGCACTTTTTCCACTTAATGCCATTATTTGTGAGAACGCTAACGAAATTATTATTTTGAAACTGCGTAGTAATCGTACGCTTGTACCGTCCACTGAACCACCTCAATATTAAACAATTCTGTACCTCACGATGGCACTCTACGTTTTGTACCCGTTGCTTGCACTTCGTACGACTCTCTGTTTTTGTTTTCAGAGTAACAATGCATTAAGCAGTTTTTCAATGCGTTGCATTTCATAAGTATTCTGTGATGAAATTTTTAATCTTACCTGTGCTGTCTCGCATGAGGGACAAAATAGAGGAGTTAAGAGCCCCCCTACCGACGCTCATTTTGTTGAGGGCTATAATTTCCCCTCAATGTGTTGGACTACAGGAGCTATGTACGGGGGCTTCACTGAGTCCAGACTTCAAGCTTCTTCCCTCCTCTCCTTTATGAAAAACTTTGCGATAGAACAATACGTGACAGTCC
>VOMN01069908.1:0-15885 GCA_014899125.1 Orchestia grillus | reverse complement strand
CCCGATGTACCATGCTCTGTATGTGAATGTTATCGGAATAAACGATTTTGCTTTCTTTCTTTCTTCTTTTAGAAGGTAGTAACTAAAAATAGAATATTTTCTCAGCAGGGCTTGACGCAAGGGAAACAGTCCCGTTTTTATATTCATAACAGTATACGCTAGTTTCTCCAGCGAATATGTAACATGGACCGTAACTCAAACGTGCAGAACTGGCCTGACTCAAGTGATCACACCTCGCCATCATCGCGAGTGTGAGCTCCGCAGGACGAGACGTCGTCACGGGGCCACGACGTGCCATGAGAGCAGCCGCCCGCCGCCCAGGCCTGCACACCAGCAGCCGTTTGGTGAGTACTGCTCTCTGCTGGTCTTCTCATGTGTGACACCGTCTTTGAGTTTATCCTTTAACGACGGTGTAATTTTTGCCATGATGCAGCATTTTAGCATTCTACTAAAGAGCTGCAGCTTCATGTTTTGCTTCTACCTACCCTTAGACCGCTGTCAGCATTGTTTTGTTTTCAAATCGCCAGTGATAAATATATGTATATATATGTGTGAATGACAAGTAGCGACGCTACTTGGTCGAATATTTCGCGCATTCAGTGCCTGGCCTGCCTTAGTTCGTATTAAATTCCGTGCAAGTTCGTATTTTAATTAGTCATGTAATTGAGGTAAGCTGCCACCACCTGAGGTTGGTTACTCAGGATCATCGTTTAATGACCTTAATAACAATGATTTATTCTAAGTTACGGTCATCTCGCAAGTGATTTTAAAGAGACCCAGCACCTATCGAGGTAAGCATGCCGTAGAAGTTTAAGGCGCACCGGATTTGAGGTGATCTTTTTAAGTAATCTCACATCTCGTCGGTTTTCATGAATCTTGGCATTAGGGAGTTTTTCAGCACTCCATCAGGTAAGGGCTATTTTAGGTTGTGTAAATTTACTGGTAATAAGATTATATCGGAATCGAATACAGATTGGGAACTCTAATAATTAATCGAATGACCCAGAAATCTCTTCACTAATTTGGCTAACGGAAAAAAACATGCTTTACTACTCTAATAGGTCTAAACGTGTTACAAATGCTAATGACCTAGACGTCCAGGGATGCTAGACAAGAAGTGATAATCAACATGACTGGTTAGAAGTACTTAACTGACAGTGACGAGTCGTTGATGAGTCGGAGGCACTACTGTACCAATAACACGTGTTTCAGGCGAGGTACCATAATTAACAGACACGCATCTGCGTATATCTGACGGAGTCGCACGGAATGCGTGCGGTTTGAACTCCGAAGGGTCTGACGAAATTCCGTTAAGCGTCACATTTCAACAAGTTTGTCGTAGTCAATTTGGTAAAGTTGCCCGAAGGCTGACCATTTTCCCTCACGTAGATGCTCGGATAGCGAGTCGCAGATGAGTGAATGCCCTGACGCTACCTCGATCCCTCTTACATCGAGTGCCCACATCACAAGCCGGAGGACGGGCTCGTGCTCCGCGGTTTTAACCGTCATAGAACAGGCTTGGCACACACTCATACGGGGTCTACACCAACCCTTAATGACTTCAAAAATCAGGCGCAATTCGTACACTAATTTAATAACGACAAATAGAGGGTTCATCCGACCAGTATTGCTATAGAAAAATGCTATTGAAAACCTTCATTTACGAGGAAGTATTATGTAACATCTCGGTTGATGGTGTAGGCAGATGTCCGATGCACGCTCATTCTATTGCATTATGATGCGTGTAACTGACGTTCCAACGGTCTCTCAAGCTTTAGGTGTAGGTGTTGCCCACACTGTTCTCACTTCTCGCTTCTTTTCGTAGTAAATTGCGTAGATATCGGACTCCAGGGCGGAGGTATTTTTTGTCATGCATTATTTAGTTCTTTTTTTTACACTTACGTACCTCGTGGAGTCATAACATTACGTATGTATACAATAAGACTACATTTAGCATTGCGCGAGAAACTAGCAGCAGCCTTATGAAACTGGATGATAAGATCTTTATGGTCAATGAAGGGTTAATTTACTCTCCATAGGAGAGGGTATGTACGTATATCCTTTAGGTCGTCACAGGGTCAATTTTCCGCAGTAAGCTAATTTTTTGGTTTGACTTTTGTTGGATGAAGTGAAAAGAAAACATAAAAGAGTTTGTTTGAATTGTAGCAGGTGCTTTACGCATCTCTTTCGTTACCTGACGTTGAACCGGGAATTTGAGCCCGGTAAAGTAATGTTGAAGTGATGTATGCACTCGTAAAAGTTAAATTTATGTATGACTCGATCCTTTTAAGCGTGAACGCACCAACAGTTTTGGAAACTTACTTGAAACTTTACTCAGTGGCTTACATTCAACTTAGCGTGTTTAAAAGCTTCAATGATCAATTTCGATCATCAGTGCATGAGTTAGCGTGGTGCCAGGTGTACAACATTCTTTCGTCTGGTGTGCCAAGACAGTCCTGATAATTCTTTAACTAAGAAAACATCAATGTAATAATATATAGCAAAAATCAGCGAGACTGAGGTGTCCTAATAGTACACAATGGGCTAAGAGCTACTCGAGGGCATAAAGGGTTAAAAGATATCAGATGCAACAGACAAAATCTGCTGGCCTGAATCCATATTTTATTGTCCGAAATGTCGAGACGTTAGAGCTGAATAGTCCCGTACTAATATTCATGCCAATGTTTAATCTCTCCCTACAATTAGTGGTTAGCCCATTGAGCACTACCGGGACAGCACAGTCTGGCTCAATTTTTTGTCACACTCCTGAGCTAGGGAACTATTAGGTCTACCTTGAAATACGAGAAAAATGGGAGTTCTCTCAATCTGGCACCACGTTCACTCAACTCGCAAATGATTGAAATTGATCATGGAACTTTTTAGACTCTCAAAGCTGAATGTGAACTGTATGGTTAAGTATAGAGAAAGTTTCCAAAAGTGTTCATATATTAACACTTTGCCTCCGAAGTGGGTCATATATGGTACACGCGATCATCTAACCTCACCTAATGTAACCAAAGCACTATCATGTATAAGTACAAATTTTCGAGTTTTCGTCAAATTCGTGTTCATCAATCGAAGAAGCTAGTTCTTATTAGAAAGAAAATTAATAGAGTAACCAAATTTGTGAAACCAAAATCCTTCATTTTTAACTCACAGTAGAAATATTTGACGGCATGTAATTTTACCTGCGTGGAGAATCATAGCCAAAGTGTCAAGTCCTCGAAGGGTCAATGAGAGGCTCAGCTGCACGAGCGCGGCCGTGTAGCGTGCGCTTACTGTGGCTGCGTCACTCAGAACTCGGTCGGCCAAATAAAATGTTCGTCACCAGCTACCAGCACGGTCCAATGAACCCGGTATTTTAATTATAATTGATTTTTGCTCCTGCTATTACTATTCCAAACTACGATAAATGTCCGAGAAATGAGAGGAATTAAACAGTAGAAACAAGCAGAACAAGTAACTGAAGAAAGTGTAATGGGTCCGTTAGATCAGTTTGTTGGGCAGAAATACGATGTTTTGCAAGAATTCGTAGATATGAAACCTAAGAACTCTCGATGAACTGCGACTCGGTTTTGGATCGTCAATGTTTCTAGCTCGTACTTCGTAACGCGTGCGACCTGCAGGTTTCATACTGCAGCTGATGCCCTCAAGTGACAATTTCGGCTATGAGAAGTGAGGGGTATTTTAAAACTAATAACTATAATTTGAATTTTGAAGATTATTCACATATCACGGTAAGTAACTGGTTACTGAATTAAAAATTGTGAATTGGCGCTTAAACCTGGTCCACGCACTAAATATTAAGATTTCAGTCTTACTTGCTGCTTGATAAACGATTTAACGCGTGTTGTACGTGGCTAGTTTAGGAGTCTCTTTCCATCTTTTCTTTTTTATCTACCGTGTTCACGGCATGCTTGTGTGCCTGAGTAGCTAGGTGTGCATCGGTGTGTTGTGTTCTAGGTGTGCATCGGTGTGTTGTGTTCTAGATGTGCATCGGTGTGTTGTGTTCTAGGTGTGCATCGGTGTGTGTATCTAGGTGTGTATCAGTGTATTGTTGATCTAGGTATGTATCGGTGTATTGTGTATCTAGGCATGTATCGGTGTGTTGTATATCTAGACATGTCTCGGTCGGTGTGTTGTGTATCTAGGTCTGTAGTTTCGGTGTGTTATGTATCGAAGTGTATCTGAGTGCAAAGATGTATAGATGTGTATCTCTCTCTCTGTGCCGTATGTGTGCGTGCTGTGAAGGACTCGGAACACACAAGAGCCGCCATGCACGACGTCTGCCACCGCAACTCAAGCAGAAATAGTTTAGTGCACTGTTGAAATTTTTTTCTACCTCACATTAGTTAGCAGAACTGAGAAATAACTACGAGCTATTCGTACGAGGAGATATTAAGTACGTGTGGGTAAGAAATTCATAATCGAGTTATCAACTGGACTAAAGCAAAAACCTTGTCCGAGGTTTGTTTATCATTCGGTCAATGTTATTTTTCTATAGTTACTTACTGGTATTCCGATATTGTGACAGTGGAAATTAATAAATATACTTTTAAAATAAACTCAAATTTTGGCTCGCATGCTAGTAACATCATCCGTTTTCACGCATGTACGTAATAAACTTTATTAACAAAATTTTTACCGTGCCTTCAAAAGCCATTTGAATTTCACATTACTTCTACTATATTTCACATTACTATACCCAATAACTACACAAACATGAACTGGATTTTTTGTGAACGACAAATGTTCTCTGTTATTAGCTTCAGGAACTTGACCGCTTCAGCTGCTCTCAGGAACCAATAACCACCAACTTCATCACTTCACAGCGATCTTCAAATTTTCTGCTCCGGCAAAGATAGTGAAATCCAAGTGAAAACTTTTAATATTTATTGAAGTGTAATAAAATGAGTTGTGGATGCAAGTAAAGTACACCGCTTAGTCTGGAGCTCGGATGTTGGGACCGCCATTGTTTGCTTCCTCGGAGTTGTGCTCATAGGTATACGCTAACCCTGCGATGGTAACCTCGGGTGTCCCACACTCCGTTGTTTGCCTTCCATTTATTTTCTGTGGATTTAAGACTAAGAGTCTCTCTTCCGCGTAACCTTAGATTTAGGTTTACCGTTCCAGGTTTGAATAACACATAATTACATCTGAGGAAGCTGTGCGGAGACCTGCGAGGTGTTCCTAGCTCAGCAGCTCTGCCCGGACACCGATGTGGCGTGTGAAATGCCCGGTCAGGGATGTCTGATGACAACTCGAGTCTCCGTCCTCTTTAGCTTTGAACTGGGCCCCGAGATTTTGAAAATTTATGAATTCAGAGTTGAAAATAATTCCTCCTGTGAGGTTAGGGCAACTTGGTCTATTGGCTACTGGTACGCATTTATCAAAAACTTCTTTGGGTTCCTATGTACGGGTACTTCTCTAAAAAAAATCATAGCAAAGTAAAGAGTTTCGAATTTGGGCTTCACTCATTTGAAAGCTAATCAGATCTTTAAGCAAAATTATAGCCTCGTAAGTTTTCTATCTCTTACTGACTTGTGTCTAATCCAGGCGAACTGGTCGATGAAGTGAAGCTACCAAACTTCATTTCGAGCGATAAGCCAATGACGGATGCGTTGGTAGTGCAACTGATTAACAATAAAAAGAACTTTACTCAGGGTTCTAAAGATGATAAGTAATATACCATGCCATCGGCATAATTTTCTCACTATTTTTTATATCTGTGAGAAGATAGAGCTGGATGAGAAATCTTAACCGACTTCATGGTAAGGAGGTAGAAGTGAAGGAGATACTAATACCGGCAAAAATTTTTGCGATGACAATTTTATTTTTTGAGGGCCATTTTTCACTTTTCCAAGATTTGTTCCCGTATTTCCGACACGATAGATTTCAAAAGCAATTTTGAAAACAATCCCGAAACCAAGAATCTCTATTTGAAGGCACTCCAAATTGCTTCTCGAATGAGGGGTAACTTAATGTCAACCAAACGAATATCCTTCCGAGAACTCCCTCCGCGCAGACATGAATAGAACATTGCACGGAAACGTGACGGAACATCAATCTCTAAATTGACCAAGCTAACCCAGCAATAGCACGCAGCATTCCAATAAGAACCCTAACCCCTTTTACCGCGATGTTCCGACCTGCCGCTTGTAATTGGCCTTTATCCCTGAGGTTGCCGCACTCCCCTCCGTAACTGCTGCTCTCAGCCGTCACCCGAGCCCAGGAAGACGGTCAGTGCGGGCGCTTAGGCCACCACGGAGAGCGGCCCGAAGAGGTAGTTGGCGTTGCTGGTCTCGTCGGGGTTGGAGATGAATTGTGCGTAGAGGTCCTGGTAGCGGGTGAGGCTGATGCCCCCGGCCTTCTTGTCCTCCTCCTGTAAAGCGAGGCCATGTAGTGTGAGGCCATTCAGCGTGTGAGGCCATTCAGCGTGTGAGGCCATACAGCGTGTAAGGCCATTCAGCGTGTAAGGCCATTCAGCGTGTGAGGCCATTCAGCGTGTGAGGCCATTCAGCGTGTGAGGCCATTCAGCGTGTGAGGCCATTCAGCGTGTAAGGCCATTCAGCGTGTAAGGCCATTCAGCGTGTAAGGCCACTCAGTGCAAGGTCTATTATTGTCAGTCAATGTGAAGCCATCTGATACCCAGTAATTCCATCGTACGTGGGTGAATTTCAGCCTTATCTACGTATTCTCGGTTACTTTGATTGCGTCTTCTTATGCAAGTCAGCAGGAAAACTAGTACTACGCCTATCATCATCTGCTGTGCCGGTAAGTGTCGGATGTTAGAGCGGTCTGAAGGGGCGTACTGCCGGCGTACCACTCTCAGCGCCGAGTACTGACTGCTTACTGTGTACTGAAGTGTGTTCAGAAAGCAACAACTTCTACGTCTGGTTTGACTATCATCAGAGTGAGAAGTAGGTCGTTTGGCAATTACTTCTTCGCATTGCGAATGCAGCGCCTGCGTAGGTGTCTCGTATGCTGGCATTTAATTTAGTTTTTGGAATCTAGAAATGCGCTTTGGAGCTCCGTTGCAACTCACCGACAGCAGCTTGTCGTAGGCGTCGTCGATCTCCTTGATGTTGGCGAAGGCTGCTCGGCTGATGCAGTCCAGCCTGTACTCGTCTACGCCTACGAGGCCGTCGCCTGCCGCATCAAAAATAATTAGTTCATATTCTACGATATCTGCTTGCACCAATGTAGAAATTTAGACTTTTATTCGAAAACCAATGAACTTAAAGGTGAACGCGAGTCATTACTGCATGGTAAACTTGAGTAGAATTTATTGTGTATTTTAGTCAGTCTTGAAGAACACGCAGTCCCGCAAAGTTAGTCAAATGCAGTGATGTTTGTGATTTGCTTCGAGTGATCATATTGAGCTGGCAAGGCGCTACTTCCTCTCGCCATTTTCCTCATTGTTTTACTTGTCAGCACAGGGACGAATGGATCAATATGACCAATCCTTACAAATGACCAAAATAGAAATATAATTTGATAAATCAGCAAATAACTGAAGTTTTCACTTTGAATTTTAATGGGAAAAACTATTCTAATCCGTTTTGAAACAAATCTGTTGAACCTGATTACAGTGATGTGAAATTTTGAAATGGGTCATTTTGAACTAGCCGTCTTTCTAGAATTGCCGGTTAGCGCACGTGGGTGCAGTGTATAAATTCACACGAGCCGTGCAACATACCATGTCGTATCGTGCGCAGTCACACCACTGCATAAATTTCACGCCAGTGGGGCACAACGGCCATCTGTCAACTTTTGTCGACGGGCACGCTCGGGGAACACTCGGTACCGGCGACTAGAGTCATTGGTGACTTTGAGACTGTGACCCATAGCATCAACATATGTCGACAGTGACCATCGACGAGTACGGTTCGGAGCGTCACGTCTGACTTTCTAGCTCTGGCACAATCCCGTCCTAAAGATGTACGCGTCACCTCGTGTGTGAATGGTGCCTTTTGTCAGCCTTGCCTCCACCACTGTACTCGAAGAATTTTTGCTGCAAGTCGTAGGTTCGGACATTGTCGAGTTCCACGTCGGGGTGTCATTTTCGTTGCGTTATCTGTTGTACTCAGAAATGAAAGTGGCACAACCTGAAGGGAAATTGATCGTCTTCTTTCTAATTTGAGCGTTGCTTTAAATTCAGTGGTTTTCCTTTTTTTAAAGTATCAGTTTATATTTTGGCTCGCTAGCGTTGTAAAAAATGGTTATCACTCATTTGGTTAAGCGAAACATTCATGACCTTCTTGATTAATTTCAATTGCATATGTACAACATGTCCCAAGAGTAGTTGCCTGTTACCGAATTAGCGTTAAGTAATATCATCACATGTCAAATATATTTAACTATATACATATCTCATATGTCACGGGTTATTTTAAAATATTGCGGATGAGTTAGTCTGTGTTAAAAAGCAGAAGCATATTCCATCCAAGAAAATAAGCCTGTGATTCGAAGCATGCACTGGCCAATGAAGGATAAGGTAAATCATGCGCCATCGAGCCAAGGGAGCGTTAGAAGCATGGACTGGACAGGGGATTCTTGAAAAGCATCGTTTCCGAATAGTAAATGATAGAGTACCAATCCTGGACATTACTTTGAAATGTTAATGCAGACCACACTAAGTAATCATTCTGTATGCTTGTTCCCATATACATAAAGGCAAGAGAAAGCGCATGCAATCTAGGTTTCTTATCACACAAAGCTACAAGACATTGGCAACAAAGAATGGGTAAAGTGTGAACAATAATCAAGACGAGCCGTGATTGTGAAATCGAAAAGCTACGAACACGAAACCATTTCAGGCAATTTTACTGAAATGTGTTCAAAGGCACATAAATATCGATAGAGAATATGAAGATCAGGTATCTATAATCTACACAAAAATTGGTCACGACGTGCCCGAAACTCTAAGAACTCATTTACTTCAAAGTATGTGAAATTTAATTTTGAACTCGACACGCAAGACATCCATTCACTGGACGATTGAAAAACAAAGGTTGAGTCTCAAGCCAAGACAAACCCGTCTGCAATTTTTCTGTCCTAGTTCCGCACAGTCTGATTTTTGTATGTAAAATAAATTCGAAAGATTACACGTTGAAGTAACAAAAAAATGAATTTTATAGGTTCAAAAGGTTAACTTTGATACAATTATTATCAGATATGAAACTCGGTCATCGCAGCTAGCAGTAAAAAAGTTTAACAAAAGGTGCACCGAGTTTGGGTTACAGATCAAATTTAATAAACTTTTAATTCTGCGGGTAAGTCCAGCCCGTCACCGCGTGAGACGGGGCACACAGTAATGTTCTGTCAAGCAAACAGGAATCAAAATTAGTAACTCGTTAAAAATTTTGAGCACAAAATGAGTTTGAAATTCGATTAGTGATTTCCTTTGACAGTTTGACAACTTTTAAGTTGAAAATTCAAGACTTCGGCCCTACCTGTTTTTACTATTAATTAACTGCGCTATTTTATATTCAGAAGATAGATAACAATTGTTTAATGAATGGTCAACTATTCATCACAATGAACGAATGCGTCTAAAGGTGAATTCTTTTCGGCTTAATACGAGCCATAGTTCATGACTTTGTAAAAGAAAAGGAACTGGTAGGAAGAAGATGGGAAGAAATTTTTTGCTAGTAAGCATGTAACAAAGCACTTGATACAAAATTGTAAAGTAGAAAGGTATGTAGAAGCTCAGATAGGTGATGCTGATAAGAAGCCACTTGACGAGTAAGGACTTACACAAAGCTTTCAAGTCGCGTGCATGCGCTGCAAGGGAGTTGACCTACGCATTACCCGATAGTCTTATCATGGTATGTGCCAATTAGGATGTTGACAAGCTCCTAATAATCAGTACAGATCACTTCGCGTAACATGAAACTAAAAATTGGTGTGCTGTTATTAAGCTCTCGGTACAGAAAGCAAAACAGTTTCAAGGAAAATGAAAGTGTTCGTTTTATGTTGCATGTCATGCCAAATATGGCTAAAGAAATCAAGGCTCATTGTTTCTTGAAAAAATTATCTGAGCGGGTTTTGAAGTCTTGAAAAACAGGCATGACTGCTCAGATTATGTAATTAAAATCATGTACTACACACTGTATGTTTCGTCGTAAGGAGCGCCCTACTACACTCCGCGCAGGAGACATTCAAACCCATGTAAATATATGTAGTGCAAAGTACACTATCCGGCCCAAAAAGTTTGTCGCCCCTTGGAGAAATGTGGATGTAACGCAAACAACCCAGCTTAATAGTTTATTAGATTGCATTTTACATGGATTAAAGCTTTCATTCTATTGCGAATAAATTCTAAAAGATTTTGCGAGCATTCGGAATTTTAGCGCGGCTATTATTACCACTGAATGACTGGAATTCGTCATCTTTTTTCCACTGTGCAATTGCTCTTTAAGCAGTTAAAGTCCTATGGCCATCATTTGAGACACTTCTCTGGCGGATTTTCTAGTTTGGTGCAATCTTATAAGCTGTCCTTTGTCAAAGACGGGGGTTTGTTTTGTAGGCTTGTTTCCAGGGTTCGTGCTTGTCATTGCGAAGAGACCGGGTGCTGTTTTGGCTGCCAGTTACATTTTTGTTACCATATCATTTTTCTTTAAATTTATTATGAGAAAACTTTGAAAATTATTTAAATTATATCTACATCTTACCAGGCTGTGACAAACAAACTGTTTGGGTGGGTAGTGTACATATTTTCTAAATATGTGCTCTTAGTTAGAATTCGTGCAGTTTGTTACCATTGCGCCGCGAACGTTAAATGTTCAGTATGAGGATGTTTGAGAAATCAATATAAAAACTACGCTATTGTTACTCTAACGGTGTCTTTTTCATCGTAATTGTACTATGTACTGTGCATTGCGGAGAAATTGTTCCGTTGTAATTGTGACTTGAAGTTATTGTATTTTAATTTAACTTCAAGTATTAACTACCGTGGCACTATCTACAAACAGAGAAAAGGTTGTCGTGCAGAATTTGCTAGATTACTTGAAAAACTACAAATGAACACTAAGCATAACACCCAAGGAAGAATAAAGTTGGACATACCGTTGACATCAATTGATTTAAATTGGTTAGCAATGAAAATCTTAAAAGCTGCAGGGAAGCCGTCGAAATTCCTGCCAACGCAAACTTCTTGCACGGCCTTCTTGAATTCGTCCACGGACACCTGACCGTCCTGTGGGAGCGTACGGGTTACCGGAGAGCGTTCGCTCCATTCAAGTGCGCTGCTTTTTGGGGCCTCGTGTTAGAAGGCTTAAATTAGCAGACGCTGGACACGAGCGAAGTTTTTGATATGCATGTAATAAATGGTTGTGTCAGGGTGCACAAGGATGCCATCTTTTGTAGGGCGTTCGAAGTGAAAGACCTCGTCTTGTAATAGAAATTTTCCCGTTTCCTTAGCGAAGAGCAGCTTTTGGCGTATCAAATGCCTGCGACAGGAACAAGAGTGATGCGTTGGAGCAAACGAGGACTGTCTCGTTTAGGTTCAATATAGGGTTGGGCTTCGCGAGCTGCGTGAGTCGCAGTGAAATGATCTACGAGAGTCGCAGTGAAATGTTAAGAAGGAAAACAAAAATAATTTTCGCAAAATACTTCATAGCTCTATAGGGTCCAGTATTCCAGTGGTAGAACCGTAGAATAAATATAGTTTAGTCTTAAATCTTTATTGTCTTATTCAAAACTAGCATGGATATGCACTCAAGTGCGTAAAATATGAACGACTGGGGGCGCAATATTTCCTGAATATTAAATAACAAGTTGGTGCTTTTATAATCAAATAATTTCACTCTTCACGCCATTCTTATTGTTAGTAAATTAACCGTTCAACATTATGAAAATTTTATTCTGTTCGGTCTTGTCAGAAGTATCCTATCATTTAGATCTTGATGTATTTTTTCCGAGAGGGGCTTTAAATTCCATGTCGACGCCGTCACTTAGGGCGGCAGCTAACACGGCAGTCTCGTTTGTATGACCCGGGTGGAGTGGTGGCATCCGCAGCTTTGACGGAAGTATTTGGGTAAGTTTGTGAGTTCTGTCTCTAAGTTATGATTTCTTTATCAAATTTTGGTTAGTTAGCAACAATTTTCTTCTCCGAAGTGGTTTGAAAAAATTGATAACCAAACAATTACGCGCGCATGCGTGTAAAAGAGTGTTTTGAGCTTCTGTGTAACTGAATCAGATCGAAGTGTCGGTTATGTTTAAGGAACTCGATGAGTTTGTGGTTTAAGTTCATGGAAATTCGAGGTGAGGAAATCAAAACGTATATCTCATGTTTAAATGCTTCGTAAATTTGTCTCCTTTCCATCCAGTTCCTCTTATTTTATTTCAATGAATTTGAAAGTTAAGTGACGGAGGAGCGTTGGGTTATTCGAATTAAAGTCAGATCAAATTTCAGAAGGTCTAACCTAGTAAAAGAAGCCAGACGGCGACCGAAAGAACGAAACCTACCGTTCACATCAATAGTCTTAAAGGAGTCGGCAATGAAAGTCTTGAAGGCACCAGGAAAATCGGCATAGTTCTTGCCACTGCAATTCTTCTGGATAGCCTGTTTGAATTCCTCTACAGTAACTTGGCCGTCCTGCAAACCAACAATCACAAATGAAAATAAATTTGTCGAAATAAATTTTTGGGGTTTCTTTTGCATTTAAGACATTCTGTAGAAAATTGGGTGCTCTACGCTTTGAATTATTATTATATTGCTGGGTAATTTTGTTGTGCGTTCACCTAGGGCCTTCATTACAGAGCAAATTTACCGTAACTGGTGACTGGTAAAGTCAGTGCAGGGTTACCACGAGAATGGATACATAAAACGAAGTCTGTCTCTCCAAGTGGGATAGCTTAGTCAGAAAGAAACATTTTATTAGGTCCGTTTTGAGAACAATTGGGTAACATAGACACGATTTGCAGGGAAGTTCGATCGCCTTGTGGGTGACGTATTCCCATTGCACCAATCGATTAATTAATAAGAGATCAATAGAGTAGCATTCAGGTTACCTAAAGGCTACTTTTAAAGGGTGCTGAAGGTGATGTCGATGCTGCACAGGCAAAGCGGTAATGTCAAGTTAGTCAGAGCTTGGCACATTAATACGATGAAGGCTGCATGAGTACAGAAAAAAGCTTCGGGAGATTCACGTGTCGGCCACCTACCATTAACATCAATGGTCTTAAAATTGCTAGCAATGAAGGTCTTGAAAGCCCCAGGGAGATCGGCCCAAGACTTGCCACTGCAGTGCTTCTGGATGGCCTGCTTGAACTCATCCACGGTCACTTGCCCGTCCTGAAATGTTACAATAGGTCCAGTGCTCGTTAACGTCATCGTTACATACAGCAGTCACCCTCGGTCCTTCATGTTCGGCGCTAAAGGAGACTCACCTTGTAATGAAGACGATGATAAAGTGAGATCGGGAACGAATGCCCTCTTTGTCTTCTACAAACTATGGAGCTCTTGTTTACTCCTGAAAGGCCTATTCGTTACTTTTTGCATGGAACTAAGTGTTCTTCAAGAAATATTTCTAGTGTATTGAATTCTTTATCATAAGAATATAAATTGAACTACGATTTACGTAACGCTTAATCCTGGCAAATCTAACATGAAGAGCAGAAACCAAGTTAGTTTCTCTTGATACTTCTTACGATTTTGAAGCCGGAGTGCTTCATTAAATTTCACGCCAAGACAAATAATCTATTTGTGTGTTAAATAGGGGATTCCCTTTATCGTGTAATATTGTAGCCGTTACTGGATTGCCGAAGTTGCTGAACACGTTAGAACTAAGCATAGCTAGAAAACGTTAGTTGCAGCCGACTTACCCATCACACGGCGAACCTCTGAACTTATAGAAGAGAACAGATGCAAGTAGGTTTTGCCATAATTTTTCTACCAAGGGGTACTCTTGAGGAGTGAGTGAATGAATGATTTTTGTAGTAGTACGGCAAAGTTTTACCTAGTGTAATATTTCCGCAACAAGGGCTTCATGCATTTTCTAGCGGTGTTTCCAAATGGAAATGATGATTTTCTGGAACAATTTCTTAGATAATTTTAGCCATACACTTGCTGTTAAACTTTCGGTTGACTACAATTGAATAGGGTAACTGGTTTTCTGTATGTTTGTGTGCCAGTCTGCCAGGAGCTCTGCACTTTTGTCACGTAATAATCGAAAACTGAAATGAAGCGGGACATAAAATTTGAATGAAATTAACATAAAGGAAAGGGAAATGAGGAAAAGAATTTTACAAAAATACTTTGATGCTGAGGGAGCATTGTTGCGCAAAATAAAAACTCGAATGAATCAATGCATCCAAGCAATTTCTAATTTTTTCTTAGTTGAATAGCAGCGCTGCATTCATTTTATGTGGGTTCAAAAATTAATCCGTTGTGCCACCGATCACACGTCGCTACGTGGAACAACCACGTTTCAGTGGCAGATAAGCCGCTAGTAAATTATTATTTCTCTTGCAGAAGGAAACATCTCATACGCATTCTCCCTCATATCCACCGTATCCACCCAGAGTGACCTTTTCAAGTAGAGGTATTGAGTTTATTTTGTGATCTGACATAGATATAGGCCGGGCTTACAGTAATTTCAATTTCTTAGTAGCCATAGAACTATTATTATTCTAGAGCTTGATTTTGGTGAAGGCATGACCTTTCAACGGTCACTGTAGATAAACTAGACGCCGTGGTTATTTCATTCATAGTCTGTCGGTTATATAGACCGTTTGAATGCACCCTGGGCCACCTGGGCAGTGACCGTTAACAGGTTACGGCTACAATTATTTCCTACAGCATTACACCCATATAGCTAGACGAGTAAATATGTGTTCCTCGTCTGACGGTCTGACCTTGTTGAAGTCAGCGAGCGTGGCGATCTCGTTCCAGAGATCGCTCATGATCTTCTGGTTGTTGGCGTAGGCCTTGTCGTCCCAGTTGCCGCGGCCTTCAATGATGGTGTTGCGCAGTGCCAGACACTCGAAGTCGTTCTTGTCCAAGTAGCCATTGTTGTCAATGTCTGAGTGGAAAGATACAAAAGCCTGGTTAAGTCAACTGCTGCTACGAGGTGATCTCGTGCTACGGAGGATCGACCTACGTAAATCATACTTACCCGGTCCCCGTAGTAAGCTATGCTACTTCTGTCTGAAGGGAAGGGCTCTCGATTGGGCTATCGAGCCTATAGTAATACTTTACAACAGTTCGTACTAACTTTTACAGCTTGAGGTCGCCTCGTGTTAATCCAGCTCCTGTGGAGGGCTCTTGATTGAGCGATCGGCCTAGGTATGGAAGAGGTTTGCAATTAGTGTAATTCAAGAGTAACTGTTCCTAACTTTCGTAATTATTTAAACTATGTCCAAATTAATTTTCATATTTAAAAAATTTTCATGGTGCAAATAATTCGTTGTATAAAATCCAGTGAAAAATCTTGAGTGAAAACTTGAACCCTGAAGTTCAAGATTGTAGGTTCCTAATCTGCCGTAAATATCAGTTGCTCATGAAGTCCGTCTGGTTCCGAAATGACATTGTATGTTGGACTACGCCCCCAGGGAGACTTCATAGAAGCCTATGGGACTTTTATTCTTGGTACTCATTTTACTTCTTTCCGTTTTCATGCCTTCTTTGCCGATGATTCGTTATCTTTTCTTTCTCTTCGTACACCTCTCACTTAAACTAGCTTACACTATACAACGTGAAACACTAGTGGCAATTTTAGTACCTCATTGCCAAGTAAGGGCTATTGAAGGTGGAACCTTAATTTCTTCTTATGTTACAACCCTATTTTGAATTAACGGTGCCCCATTGCGTTTATATGTACTGATGTCTAAATTCTTTAGGTTCACAGGTATGACCATTTACGTTTCAATTATTTTTGT
>VOMN01069905.1:0-17028 GCA_014899125.1 Orchestia grillus | reverse complement strand
TGGAGTAAAATAGGGTACAGCATAATAGGATGCAGCGAAATATTACCCAAGAAAATAGGACCCATTAATGCCGTGAAGGCGTGGGAACGGCCACGTGCCGTCCCCACGCCACCACACGACCAGCCGTGGCAGTGGCGGCGGCACGGCGGCGAGATTAATTAATTAAGTTTGGAGTGGACAGGCCGCGGACATCGAGGGTCTCGTGAGGAAGATCGAGGTACATCGGTCGTCCTCGGCAATTTGTCGAGATATTTGTGAGGAATTGGTACTCGCATAATAGAAGTTAACGGGAGAACTGAGAAATTACCAGCACTCACACCAGAGAAATTAACGCGAGGGTTGAGCACTCTAATGGACGAGTTTATGGATGGTAAGAATAACCGGCACCCGCTTTGAAAAGTTGATGAGCGAATTATGAAATAACGGGGCATTGCAAGAGATAGCCACGAGGATAATCGGGGGAAACTCGGTCCCTACGCAGCATTAGTATAAAATTGGTAATCATGCCAAAATTCCCTCTCATAGGTGAGTAGCCCATGAACAATATTCCATAGTTCTCTCTTATCATCATTACGTTGGCAATGTCCTCAGTTATTCAAGGGACATGGAAAAACTGTGCTGTTCA
Source organism: Orchestia grillus (assembly GCA_014899125.1). Classification (NCBI taxonomy): domain Eukaryota; kingdom Metazoa; phylum Arthropoda; class Malacostraca; order Amphipoda; family Talitridae; genus Orchestia; species Orchestia grillus. Next base: position 16,403 of record VOMN01069905.1, on the reverse strand, counting down.
GACGCTACGACCGTGAGGGTTGCTGAATTTGATGATAGATGGCTTGAGTTTGAGCGGATTGGCAGGTCCAGCAATAGCAAGTTGACATTCCCCCCCAAAAACGTTCTTCAAATGGAAACATAACTTATTTGTACGGAAATATAGTCATCTCAAAAACTTCGAAGATGTACGAGCGCGAAGTCAAAGTTTCAAACTCCCATTTTGAAGCGCATGAACTCTACGTCCAAAATCGAGCAGTTTCCGGAGAACACCTCCACGATGTTCAAGTAATTTTCGTAATGATTCAAAACGAAGGAGTTGCTCTACACAGACTGTCCACTGCCCGAGGCTGTGCAGGGAAGGGACTAAAATTGAGCTGCAACAACTTACTTGAAGGCTCCAACTTTCGAAGAAGTGCGAGAACGCAACGCTTTTGAGAAGCCTCAAGAAAAATGGGGTTCTCCACACGCTGTGCGTTGCACAAAAAACGTGACAGTTTTGAGTCAAAGAATCGACTTGGAGGCGTTTTTTTTCTGGTGCTGAAATGAGTCATAATGCCAATACATCACCTTCAAGAAATTTGACGTTTATTGTGGTTATAGTATAGAAATTTGACGTCAAATAGTATTTGACGTTTCGAAAAATTTGAAGCTCCATTCATGGTGTTGTTGACATACTACTGTGGTATATGTACATGCTAAATATGTGCATGGAAATATACATATATACGCTTATACACTCGCTACAGGGTCGCTTACATTCGTACCTAAGAAGATTACAAGAGAGGTAAGGGCGGCAAATAAAATTTTAGATGCTGAATGAACAAGAAAAGTAGCAGCAGCAGACACAAATCAGCTGCACTAATAGAGTGGAGAAAAAGAACAATAGCAAAAACGCACACCAGGAACAACGACATGACAGTATTATTAAGAAGAATAACTCAAGAGCTGCACCAAATCAGCAGCAGCGGATGATGGCCAGGGCAGCAGCAGATGAGGACCAGTGCAGCCGAGTCAGAGCCGCATGCTTCACACGAGAAAGACCTCACATCAACACTCCCGTTCCGGAAGTGTAAAGCCCCGCCGCCGTAGCTCCATGGGAGCGGCGGGCACATTCTGGTGCAGCGCTGCAGAAGAGCCTCCATACAGCAGCCCTGCCCGCTGCACGGCTGCCGCGTGTGGCCGAGTGGGCACTTTCAAGCTTTAATATTCCTTACACCGGACTAGCTCTGGAGACGTACATAGCAGTCCAGGAACACTCCCAGGCTGCACTGGTGTGCTGCCTTCTCAGGAACATAGTGTTTAACCTTCCGTTCCTGGAAGAAAGAAACACTCCGCCCGAGGTATCGAGCCTGGGACTTCCTGACTAAGAGGCAAGCATGTCTTGTTTTGTGAAGTTACTGCGGAATGTTGGCCTCACCAGGCGGTGCGGCGGCCCCATTGGTGAGCTCTGTTTTGGGGTAATTTTAAATCGTACACTGACGAAAAAACAAGAGTCGTGCAGACGACACTGAACGACAACATGACGTAGGTGTAGGAACAAGAAATTTTGTTCGAGATGTTGAAACTGTAAGGTCGAAACGTTAATTTTTCTTTTTTAGTACAATAATTATTTTAGTCAATAAATATGCTAAGCTTGCGAGTGGCTTTCCTTTCTCTCCTGTTCATAACAAAAGTTTGCAGTAGGCAAAACTTTAAGCTTTGGCTCGTTGTTGGGGCTAGCTGCGCTGCTTGACATAAATAGATTGATTTAAAGTGGTCAACTTTCACAGATGGATTCCGATCAGAAGTAACTGAATTTGAGCCGAAAATAGAATTGATACTTCCAATGCTACCAAAAGCTGATGAGCACCTTGTTTGGTTTTTGGCGAACACCGAAACTCGAGCGGAACTTCAGTGCATTTCAAGTTATGTTGTGGGAGTCCAAGTTTCATGCGAGTTAATTCAGCCAACACAGATGAACTCGGCGCTAAATTTTATGAATCAAAACGTGGTATTAATGTACTCAGAAAAAAAACCTCGGATCAGTGTGATCATCCAGGAGAGAACGATATAAATTGTAGGATTTTTGAGAATTACTTAGCTAAAAAATGAGCATTCTTGCCATAATTCCCGCTACATCCGACAACTTTATAAAATCCTACCAACAGATGTGGAGGGATTTTACAGTCCTTACCTATTGCAATGCAGTTCCTGGAAGCAAAATTAATATTGATGGCTAATACATACGAGTAGCATCGAACGATTTTGCAAAGCTAAGTTTCGTCAATGTGCTACACAACTCAGAAAAAACTGTCTTAGTTACGTTTTTCCCCTTGACAGAAAATGGAGACCAGGGAAACTAGCTGGGCTTACCTGGTCGCATAGTGAATGAAACTAGCTAGGCTAACCTGGTCGCATAGTGAATGAAACTAGCCAAGCTAAGTAGTCCTAATGAAATATTTGCCTTTCACGTTCTCGATTATATTTGGCAAGATTCATTTGCGCAATTTTCGAAACCAAATGAAAGCTGCTTTATCATTTTCTTGAACTGTAATTACGCCCTAATCCTTAAATTCAAAGGTTTAAATGCACATGAGCTTGTCCCTTATTCAAGGTCTCATTAATAGGACGATAAAGCCGTCCTCGCGAGAAGGAGTAGGGGAGGGGGAGAAGGGTGGTGACTGTGTGGACATTACTAATGAAAGAGCTTCCCTCACTTGATTGTTCACCAGCATTTCGAAACTTGGTCGCAGCAGCGCGACACAAGCGTCCGCAGACACAAGACCAGGCGTTGCTTCTGCGTGCGCCATAGAGCGTGGGTCCTAGTGCGAGTGATCGATATGAGCTACAACGGCGAGACACTGCCGCTACTATTTACAAAAAACTTTGCAATAAGGACAAGCATCCCGTTGTAGTGGAGACTTTGAACAACAAAAGCTCGTACATGGCACCTGGTGCCGACGAAAGTTGTCAATGGTGTAATCCAAAGGTCCTCTATGGCACTTTGCAGCAACTTAGGCAAAGCGATGCGGCGTTTAGGCGCCCATTCAAAAGTTAGGCTCACACAAGAACCTTTGTCGGCCGAAAACCGCCAGCATTTGCTGTCGGAATTTGAATGGAGCCTATCGAGGTTGTCCTTTGATGCAATCGCTGCCAGAGTGCGCGATTGGAGGAAGAATGGAGAGCGAGTATTGGGTTGGGGACTCGGTGTTTTTGATCTGGGGCGCTGGGAAAAGCGGCTCAGAGCGCTCCAGTGCAACCCTGGAGCTCAAACTGGCAGTCCTTTCGCAGGCTGCAGAATGCCATTTTCACAGGCAGGAGAATTGCAGCGGCTGGAAGATAGTGTCCATAATTCTTCATCCCATCGTGCTATGCAATGCATTCCGAACTTTTGAACTTATAGGAAAGCTTTTCTTTGCTAAGAGTAATTGTTGCTGATGTAGAGTACAGCCAGACTACAAATACGGACTGAACTGTCGGCATCTATACTGTAATACAACTCAACTCCGCGATTATCAAGGTTGACAAAGAATGATTTTCCATCGCACATACTTCTCAACGAATGACTTTTTTAGAAATAACGTATAATGATCTACATATATACTGCTTATGTAAAGATAAAGTTAGACACAGAATTCATTCCTTTCCTTGTGTTATTGTTATCAGAAGCCTATCATTCATTGCTAACCTTCCATTTTTTTCTATTAGTTTTATTAGCACGCTATCATTTATTCCTCATCCTTTATATTCTTTAAATGTAGTTATCAATGCGTTAGCAATCTTTCCTAATCCATCACATTGTCCTATTGGTTTGACTAGTGCATCTTCATTTACTATAAACTGGTTGTATTCCTGCATAGCCGTTAGCAGCGCACTGTCATTGGTTCCTAGCTCATCCTACCATCGGCTGCGTGCTTCCAACTTCGTAAACTTCCTTCCGTGCATTTTGGTCAATTGTTGCCATGTAAGCTTTTGATCGAACGCATCGCATATTCCGCGACTTTTCATCCCTGCAATTTCTGATGCGAACACATCGCACAGCTCGCCAACAAATCACACATTGTCCTCACAGCTTTGTCGCCCGCAATGTCTCTTCCCGCACCAATTCCAACTTCTGCTACTCCCACCCAGAAATTCCCGCAACTTCCTTCTGCCATCAGATCTGCAGCCTAACCCAAGTTGGCGGGCTACGACACATACTCAGTGTGTCGTGAGAACGTCTTGCCGCACTGGGATTAATCGTAAAATATTTATTAAATATCGTACAAAAATGATCAATGTAGTACAAATAAATATGGTGCGATTCAATATCGGACAAATATATATCGTACAATTAAATATTTTACTAGTTATCATAAAACTAAGAAAAAATACTTGAAATACAGCTTTCGGGGGATATCGCCACTCATTTTTAGCATCTGTGACGGGTGAGGAAAATCTGCATATATATATATATATATTTATGGATGGATAATCAAAATGTTCGTAGAAAATAATAATAGAAATAATAGAAATGAGCAAACTGTAGCGTGCGAATATATTTATTGGGTGGAACAAGTGCTGTCGCTCAAGCGAGGTCTGTGCTCGTAAACCAATGTGCCTTTAATGTTCCTAAGCCCTAAGTGGAAGTGGTACTCAAATCTTGAAATGCTTCTTTCCCATAAGAGATACGAAAAAACCTGCTGAAGGCCTGCCAGTACGAGGAGAAATCCTCGTGTGTTCCCCAAGGCGCGTGTGCTGGTATCTATTTTTTTGGATAATTTTGTTTATTATGATTTCCTCTGACCTGAAGCAGGGACACATGGCGTGAGGCTTAGTCTGCCCACAAAAGGCGGCATCTCCTGGCCACAGGAATATCAACACACAACGTTGCCTCGAATGTATGGCCTGGGGTGCGGGTCTTAAAACGGAATAATTTGTCAGTGCTGAAACTACCATTAAAACGAGCCTTATTTTTACTCAAGTGAAGAATGTGAATATTGATGCTTTGATTATTGTCTTAATATGTTCAAGATCTTAAGCTGTTCAAGTTCGGCCAAATGTATGGAATTGAGCGGTATACAAGTTTTTGGTTTAGAAACAGTAGGACAACGGAGTTGACTAGTAAATTTATGGTCCAAAGTCTTTTTGCAGCATATTTCAACTCATAACAGCTGGAATCCACTCATGTTAATGTATTGAAGTAAAAACAGTCCATTGGTGAAAATTTGCAGTTAGAATACATTTTAGAAGCACGGTTAACTAATCATTAAATGGGACTAATCTCACACTCGAATTCAATACTTTCAATTTTTTTTTTATTAATTTGAAATTTGCAGCAGAGTAGGAGGTGGGATTTCTCAGCCATGGTTTCAAATTAGCATTTCGCCTCTGAGGTTAAATCATGGCCATCATTTTTTGGCGTTTGAAAGATTGTTCGAGGCTTTGAAAGCACAACAGATGTATTTATAATGCTACGACCGATTCCTTGAATGTAATTCGTTGAACAATTTAGCATTTAGCGTTAAGTTTTTTTATTATTTCACCACGAGGTTAGCCCCTTTCATAGGGTGATGTTAGAAGCGTTCAAAAACAGATCAAATAGCAGTGAACTTACTTCAACGGATCCTGATAAGGGACAGGAAATTATTCTCAAGGCAAGGACAGATGGCCTCATCTGAAAAAATGTGCATTGCTCCAAGCGATACAACTAAATCCGTGCATCGCTNCGCTCCAAGCGACACAACTAAATCCGTGCATCGCTCCAAGCAGTACAAGTAAATTTATTGTTCCCGGGCCATGATGACCTGCTGAAAATTTTACTCGAATGTCATGATAACGTAAGTAGACCGAATGAGATTTACATTTTTATTCTACGCTATTGAAAAAGCTTTTGTTTGACTATAGAAAATATTGTCAGAAGCATTTAATTATGGCCACACTGCCTGGCATTCTTACTGCTGAATCACGCCACTTTTGCTGAAGCCTTTCTTAACACACTCGGAGCCCCATGCTCACCACGCTCTGGCGCAGTACGGCCTTCTCACGGTACCCAAACCTAATGTTCCCCCGCACCCGGTCCGAAGTACCACCTATGCACTTTCGAAATACATCCTTGGTTTGATTCTTAATAACTTTCCCTACGAATTAATACATCGTTAATGATTGTTTTCTTATTTGCGACCGAAATGCGAGATATCTGCAATAATGGATATTTTACACCAAATTTTGATACAGCGTCGCTGTTTACAAATATTAAATAACAATTTACATATCATATTAAAGAAGTTATTCGCTACAGATTTCTCTGTGTTCAATAGATTTGATCGATGTACGTTTTAAAAAATCTATTGAATTGTAAGCTAAAAAAAACTTTTTCGTATACGACGATCAAACTGCCTAAACAGACTGGCAGGGTCTCCTATTTTAGAGCATATTTTCTTGTCTTACCGAGAAATTAAGTGGTCGAAAAATTGTTCACGTGAAATTGAGGCAGTTTTGTTCAAACTTCACGTAGATGAAACGTGTTTACTTCTCGCCCCAGATGTAACGTCGCAGATTTTTAACTATCTTGGTTCCAAACACGCTTCAATCAAGTTTACTGTGGAAATTGAGAACAAGTCGAAATTACCACAGTTGAACGTTGTTGTGGAAAAAAGTTGAAACAATTTTTCCGCATGTGTCTTTTGAAAACAAAACCAGCAACGAAATGTACTAGTACACTTGAATATTTCAAATTAGTTTCATTCGGAGTTGATTTAATCGCATTTTCACACTAAACGTGTCCTAACCGGAAAATATTCGCCACTAAGTCACAAACATACACAAAAAATATTATTTGCTGTGAATATTGGTGACAAATGATACGCTACTTATGCAACACAGACAAAGAATGATTGAAGTGTCCGAGACAAGACCCCACCGAGAAGAACATGCTTCTGTCGCGCAGCCAAATCCTGTTAGAATTGAGTGAGCGTCTGCTGATGACGAGCGCATGCCAAGAGCGATGGTCTTCCACGATTAATTCCTTTTGATCGATAGGCTCAGTATAATGATTAATGGGATAAGTTAAGGAGCTCGAACGCAAAAGCTGATTAGCATCTCTCTGTGTGCAACGAGCGAATGCCGCCTGCTGAATGATGATGGGTCTTCTTCCCTACTGACGATGTTGTGAAAAGTTGTGTTGGAAGTTGTGTTGGATTGGCTGTAAAACATTCATTTGCTCCTACCTTTCGTTCGTTTCATTACCCTTGGTCGTTATTGCTGCCCCATTCTTGTCCCATTAGCAGTCGTAGGTAAGGATTGCGTTGCGGGGAGTGGGGTTGTAGGGCGCGTCTCTTGGAATAATTAATTGCCAGCTAGGGAGCGAAGAATCGATCAATTTTCGTTAAGTAACAAGATTTTTGTCGGTCTTGACAGCTGCAGATTAACGCTAAAATTGGATGGAATGACTCAAGAACCCATTACAATACTATGGACGAAAAATGGAGACCAACTTCAATGAGAGCTTAGAAAATGGTTTCACCCCATTCTTGAATTGGCTTGTGCTTCAATTGGCTACGATTCTTGAAGAATTCCGTGTGTTCACTGTCACTCTATGGCACGAATAATCGAACACTAACATGCATGCAATACATTAGCCTATTATTTATCTCAAAGCCTCGTATCCACATGAAATTTCATCCAAAGAGAGCGAAAAGAGGGAACCATTTAACACTTTGCCTCCAGAGTGGGTCATATATGGTACATGCGATCACCTAACCCAACCTAACCTAATGTAATAAAAGCACTATCATGTATAAATACAAATTTTCGAGTTTTCGTCAAATTTGCGTTCATCAATCGAATAAGCTAGCTCCGATTAGAATGAAAATTAATGGAGTAACCCTGTTTTCAGTGAGGAGAGTAGCCCAGGATTTTCACCGAGGAGAAGGGACGCTCTCAGCAGCGACTGTGAGCAAAAACCCTCCTCTGTGAAGGTTCACGGAAGGCACTCCTGCGCAACGCTTTCTGATAACTTCGGAGTATTCCAAATGAGCTCAGTCGGAGCTTATTGTAAGCTTTGGCCGGATGAGCTTCGACCGAGCTGGGAATGAGTTCGCACTGGTTGACAAGGCGCTCAGACCAAAAGTGATCCTAAATGTGTAAAGAAGAATGAGCAATGAAGGAAGGAACAGATGTATGAGAGAAGGTCTTCAGATTGTTGCTTACTTATAAGAACCTGACTTTCATGAAACTGTAATGTATTAGAAATGTAAATCTTCGACTATTGTGAGAGACTGAACATTCACGGAGACTGAAAGAACAAAACAGAAACATTTAACATAGTCTCCTTGAGAGAGGCTCGCGAATCTGGCGTACTGTCTGAGAGCAATTAAGACAGGGGTGTGGCACGTACGTTTCTGAACAACCACAATGCACATCCCTTATTTGGGCATTATACGAAAGCGAATGCGATTTCTCATGTTCTGCATTCACCTTATCAAACAATAATGAATTTTTTTGTGCGCTAAGCACGTTAATTTGAAGTATGTCGACCGAGTCAAAGAGAAAGAGAACGATGCGAATAACGACAGCTCTCAATTTCTCCACGCGTTACATGCTACTAATCGCACACAAACGTCCTATTTGGATATGATCTGATCATTGTACGCTCCTAAGTCTACAAGCCAAGAAGAGAAAGTATTCGTACAGCTCATGAACACGTTTCTACTAGAATCAATAATAGGGTCCTTCATAAAAGAAGTTATGATGCCCATGATGGAATTCTTCTCGTGATCTTTTCGTTTCGTAACAATTAGCTCTGAAGCGATAAAAGATACGTTCAAGTAAACTTTCAAGGCGCACCTCTAGTACAGTTATTAAATAATTCTGCAAGCTTTTTAAATGGGAGTAGACCTGAGACACTCAACGAAGTCCTCTAAGCCAAATGTTACGTACACACTAAAATTCACAAATCCCCAGCAGCAAATTCAGAAATGGAGGATATATCGCACGTTGAGGAAGAGAAGTCGAGGAAATGGACGGAACAACGTCCACTTCTGCCCATACCGAGACAACGTTCCCTTTACGAGCTCTCGTCCATCCATCGAATGGCTCGGGGCGCAGTGCTAATGCATCAGAATATGGGGCCGTCGTTGTAAAAAATCTGTGGGTAAACTCGCCAGCCTTCAGCGCGCTCCACAACCCGACGGTCGAATCGAAAATATTTCCTGATCGGGAAGCTGCATTTCGTGTTAGCGGGGCAACGATTCAACAGAGTTCCTGGGGCATAAATTTACAAAAATTTAGCGCCGGTGAAGGAATAAAATTTGCGAAATATTGAGTTTATCTGGGATTTGTTTGTAAAGTTTTACCCTTCGCGTTGCGTACAACAGAAGCAAATACTAGCGAAGCAGATATTAGCGAAGCAAATACTAGCGAAGCAAATACTAGCGAAGCAGATACTAGCGAAGCAGATACTAGCGAAGCAGATACTAGCGAATCAGATCTCTCATCCAACGAGAAACAGATTTAATTTGGGAATTACTGGCAAAACTATTAGGATTCTATGGTGCACCATTATCCATAGGTTGCAGTATGAATTCACTCTAGATATTATCAAATCTTATTTTCCATTGGATGGTTAGATAATCCAGCTGTAAGTACATATGTGGGTGTATCGCATTAACATCCCAGTCGAGTTGCAGGAACTCAGACGTACGCCAAACAAATCTTACTATAACATTCACAAAAAAAGATAAAATGTGCGTTACGAAACTTATGAGATCTTACCCAGTTGAGGAATCAGCATGCAAACGATTTTAGGGTAGTAAGATAACGATCAAGAAATACTATAATCTTAGTTATCAGACAAAAAAACGACCATATCCATTTTCCAGTTTGAGGCGCGTTCTGCAGAGGTTCAGTGCGAATGTATGCACTTCTCAACTATGAAATTAAGTCTCGTTCACCAATAAAGTATTCTGAACGGCAGTACGTCCTGACGTTGACCACCGTCTATCACTTCCCGTCTGGCCTTTTATCACGACCAATTACTCTCAGAATCTCAAAGAGAGGACGTGTATTTCGTCCGATGCTTGAATAATATAAGAAGCCATTCGAAGGAAGCTGGAGAAGGAGAAAGGTGATGAAGTAGGGAGACGTTTTTCTGCTCCAGTTCTGTAGATAGAAGGCTGGGATACCGAATAAAAAGGAAAGACAAGCGACTAATGCGGGCTTCTGCTTCCTCGACAGATGATCTGCTAGCCCCTCAAGTCAGCCGAGATCACTTTTTTGAAACCGTGTAAAAAAATAGGAACTTCACTCGTAAATATCGGGAGGGCATATATTAAACGCAGAGTAAAAATATGAGGGTTAAAGTGAATTCCTGGAATTGTGGGTAAGAGTATAATATCATAAATTTGATCGATTCGGACGATGTTACTTTCCTGTTCTACAGTCTCGTTCCCTTCTCGTAAGAATGCGTCCTTGCTGAGGAATACTGGAGGAAAATATTGATAAAACACCAACATTTCAAGAAGAGATTGTGAAGGTTTTGAAATGAATTAATTTCCAGATTAGATTGGATTATTCGTTAGCATGAAGCTCACCACCAACACGAAACGTAATCTAAGGAAGGGAAAAGAAGGGACCATTGTGGATGGACTAACGAAAACGTGGAATCTACGCACCAGTGTGTTCCCACCCAAGATCCCGTGAGTATTGAAACAACAAGTTATGAGGGAAGAGGAAGAAAAGATTAACAATAAGCTGCGATGAGGGCATATAAATTCAAAGACCCAAAGTGGGCACGAGAAATTGAAGTCCAGAAGGATAATTTTTAGCTAAGACAACCTAAGAGTGTCTCCTTGGGGCAACACACCCCAGAGCATGGGATAGACAAACTTAACTTTATAGTCGGCATCCAATCCTATGCCCCTTGAGGGCATTTTTTTTCTTTGTTTGTGATGAATTTTTGCCTCTTTCTCTCTTTGTAAGACAAGTAAAGTAAACAATACAAGAGCCAACATCAAAAAGTAACGTTACCTCGTGAGAGTATTTCACTATACAAATGGAATATTCAGCGAAAATAAGCGAAGTTTGACTTCACATACAGAAAAAAGACCGACTTGGCCAAATTGCCGCTGGTTTTGTACTCGAATAAATTTGATAGGTTATTTCTGCGGGCAAGGACGGAATTTTTAGGATGTTATTCGAACTGCTGTCGATCAGAACAAGCCCAGCATGATTGAGATCGGTTACACCGATATAAATTCAAACCGAAAGTTATGATGCTTCTACTTAAATCTTAGCGAGAAAAATGAGAGACAATATTAATAAGCGAGTGTATGAATGTAGAGCTTGTTTCAATAGATGGATAGTGAGATTTAATTAAAGAGAATGCAAAAAAATTTAGAAAGCGACCAACGACGTGTTATATGAAAGCAAACGTAAGAGAGTAATTACACCATAAAAAGGTAAAAACTCGCTAACAATGAAGACAATATGGTAAAAGCAGCCAATACACCAACAGCCCGGGCCACTTGTACTGGAAAAAAATGCGTTGCATCCCAGCGAAGAGCCGGCCGACGTGACAGAACACCATGCGCGTTAGACTCGAGTCAGTCGTAGTCGTTTGAAAGCGCCTATGAGGCGGCGTCTTGTGAGGAGCGGAGGCGCGCTGCGTCGTAACTTGAGAGAGAGACCAAAGGGCCAGAAATTGCTTCCTCACAAATAAATCAGATCGGCGAAAGTCCGAAGCCTGGGTCTTATTGGAAGCTCGGAGCAATTTATCACAGATGCCTGGGAGCCACGGCTCGCTCTAGCTCTGTGAAATACTATGGCATGCACGACTGTAGCCAAATAACATTGAAAGCTTCGCCTTCAAGCCTAATTGCCAGGAGGTGGCAACACATGCACGTATCTTACAGCCTGGCAGGCATTCAGTGGCATAGACAACAAGACCAAGAATATCAGTCAGCTCGTGCGATTGAAATTGTTAAATCAAAAGATGGATGTCGTTTCCAAGCATCAGCCAATCTCTAGAGTTGAAGGTGAAACGCCGAAGAGGTTCTGACGTCTTCTATGGACGGCATGTTAATTAGTTTTCAATAAAACAAATTCCGCAGTGGTGTCAACATCAGGCGAGATTTTTGAGCCTGAAACCTGATTAAAGTTTCAAGGGAAGTCAATCGACATATAAACCAATTTTCGCAAATTTGTTCGTTAATAAATTCGGCGACTGTTATTGAGGTTTGATGATGATCAAACCTCAATAACAGTCAATAACGGCGACTGATCAAAGATAGGGAAATAGATATACAAATGGGTGTATAAAAATATGATTAATACCTTCTACAAGTTTAATTCAACAAATACCTCAAAAAATTACAGCGGATAACGCTCAAGATTTCTTAATCAGTAAGAAGACCGGACCGAAAAGCGAAGTCGCAACTTACAAAGCAAAATAAAATGTGACCCTACAACTCCCCGGTAAGTGATCCAAAAAACATATATGTCCCCACAGTTCGACATTTGCACACAGCTCGGGTACGGAACCAGCCGTGCGGACGGTTTAGTTTAGTTGTCTCATGGAGAGTCGTCCCAGATCCTGCGTGATGCCCAACGCTAAAACGACAAAGGCACTTTTGATACAATTTCACTATTGTATCATAACTACTGAGTGTCTAGCTTTAGCTTCTAGCTCGAGAGTCAGTTTAATTGTACATCTATGGTAAATTCTACTATTTTGGATCTACTAAGGCATTTTTGGTGCGAAACCACGTTTGTTCCAACTGTTTTCGGAGAAGAGTGTTCTCCGGCCGTCGTTCTAGCGCGAACTGATGCTTACGCCGGCAATGATGTCACGCCTGCGTGGAGCTGGACGTCAGCAGGCGGTGAGGACACGTAGTTTTAAGGGGCCCTTAGCGGGAGTGACAACGCAGTCATCAGGAAGAGCTTCAATGCAAGCGATACTCTCAAAATGCTGTTTGGGTTCACGCCTTATAGAAAGAATAGAGTTTAGCCAACTTTGTATTATTCTACGTCAAAAATCTCTGCGCGGGAACACACACAGAGCACCCGTGAATTTAATAAGTTATTAAAACTGTTTACTTTGGATTTCGGACAACATTCTACGCACATACTTGAATGCCAACAGCAGGTGTGCGAGTAGCTACGGGAGACGGGCAGCTTCTTGAATCAGGCTATTAAGCGAATTACGCTGGTTTTCTAAATTAGACGTGGTCCTAATGAAACATCTTCAAGATGTATTTCCAAGAGCATTTGTCTATTGCCCTGCACAGCCAGCGGGGCAGGAAATGGCGTGCTGGCGGAGGGCTGGAGAGCGATGTGGCACAGACGGCAAGTTTGGGCTATCGTTTGTCTCCGCGAGCCGTAAATGACTTTGGGAAGCCATGGACGCGGGCTCTAACAGCCCTCGATGCCTATTAAGAGGCTCATAAAGGCCCATAAACCAAGTTATGGACAGCCTTTGACAGGTCATCCTCGGAAATAAACTAATTGATCTGTGGACTGCATCTCTGCTAAGCATTGTGGTCGAGCGCCCAACCAACTTGACTGCCCCCTTTCATTGAAGCTCACTTTGAAGCGCTTGTTTGTGCGTGGTTTGCACAGCGAGCTCACCAGAAGGGGGTAGTCTTCGAAAGCGCAGTGTGCGTGAACTCCCGCTAAGCCTTTTTGGACTTCATGGAGCATCTCGGTTTATTGGCCGACCAATTACAGATAATACCCTCGCGCACTCCAAATACTCTTGAGTTAGCAGTTGCCTTGGAATGATCGAGACATGACAATTTTAAAACAAGGGAAGTTTTAATCCACTCCCTAGCTGTGAAAGGACTACTCTCATAAAAATTGGTAACATAGTTCTCAAGAAAACATCCAAGGCGGTCATCAAAGCCTATCATTTTCACGCGCTCACGTACCAGCCACTTGCTGACATACAACATATAGATATGCAACCGAGCTCTGTTGAATATTCTAAAGTATCTCGCATTAACATCCCCGTTCAGTAGCAAGAACTGAGACGCGAAGAAAAGGAAATGCTTAACTTAAACTTACAACTTCAACTCACTACTTCAATTTTAACAACTATCGTTTTTACTATTTCAGATTTAGATGATAACAGATTGAGGTACTTCTACGAAAGGGCATCTTAACACGTAACTGATTTTCCCATTTCTAAACCTGAATTCATTTCTCATTGGTGACTTGATTGCTAGGTATTACAGTGCCCCTCGTCTTAATTAACCTAATCCACGCGTGTCACCATCATGCGTCAGGACGTCCAGCGAGCCCATCGGGGCAATCGGGAACGCGCTTCCAACATCACTCGTGTCGAGAGCCATATCCTTCTTTTAATTAACTCTTTCCTAGCTAAGTTGGCTATTAATTGTGAACTGAATCGTCACTAAAAGCTGTCCATCAACTTCCTCGATACAGTAGTTGTGAGACGGAATTTTAGTATTTGTTTCATAAAGTCTCATAAAAAGCTAAAGCGTCAGACTTCAAATCGCAATAATTGTGCACATATCATCGGTCAAACCACCAGAGAAAGCAATAAGGTTTCACGTAAAAGTAAGGCCCCATTCCCCTAAATTCAAGAGTGGTAATCATGGACGGAACTTCAAAATTCAATAACATCAGTCTGACAGACTGGACGAATTTTTTAATTCGAGGCGAGAAGTTCACTTCAACTTCGCATCTAAGTCAAATAAAAGACTGAGTCGGTTGCGGGACTGGAGGGATCTTCATTTGACGTTTCGGAATTAAGGAAGGAGCGAATCCAAGGTCTCCCGTTTTACGGAAAGCAAATTTAGAACAGATTTCTTCAAGGCTTTAAATTCTGTTAGTCTGAACCGAGTTGGGGACCTGTGCGGCACCGGTTTGTGAAAACATTTCTCACACAGTGTATTATTTATTTAAATTGGCACCCCAATGTGGACAGGGCATAAAGGCCCAAACATTTTTAAGATATTGATGGTTACATTATGCAGCCATTCTACCGCGCTACGATCGGCAGTGAAATTGAATAATAACGCTATCAAATGGTTTCGACCTTATAGAGGGCATCGTACGCGTCGTCCTCACGCACGTAGGGCACGTGAGTCCCACCAGCATCCAAAAAGAACTAGGAGGATTCAGGCCGGAACAAAGGAATCTCGCTTCACGGAACGAACAACGTTTTCAAGCGCCCTCCCGTACACACAGCAACTAAAAGGCGCACACGCCACTGTGTGACTGACGCTTCGCCACAGCGGTCAAAGGTTTCAGTATCTGTAAAGACAGAGTGAGAGTAAAAGGATAGAACATTCAGGCTTATTTCATAATCCGATAGAGGAACATTAGGTCATTTATGATTCAGTGTAACTCATGTGCGTTATTTTCGGGTATCCCCCTTCGTAAAATACACAGTCTAATTCCGTATTCAAACTGATTTGAATCGGGGATGACATATTTGTTTTAGCATTATTCGACAGCAGATGTAAGCGATTTGGTTAAAAACCGATGTAAAACATCTTTGAAAAGCCTCTGAAGGAATAAATATTAGTCTTTTAGCTCTCAACCCTGTGCTTTCAGATGAAGGTTGGGTTCAAGTGGGAGCTCAAGGAAATAAAATTCAGATACAAGCGTTCTTTTAGGGTGACTATACTGCATGCGAATTCTCCTCGACTCAAAATCGCTATTTTCGATCTAGATTGAATAACTGAAAGATGAACTCGTCCTGTCAACAAGATGTGCAGCGCAGGGCTCTCCGTATCTCTAATGGACTTGGAATTGGATTATATCGAGACCAGAGAGTGAGAGGAGCAAAGAGAGGGAGAGAGGGAGAGAGAGACCATGCAGCCTCTTAATATTTCAGAGTCAGAGTCGTGAACTCGAGGGAGCAGATGAGCTCTAATCTGTCCAAGTGACACACAAGATGTGCAGTGGCAGAGTCAGCAGTTGTGGAGAGAACTCCAGATCCGTGTTACGATGACGGCTTCTGCAAAATATATTGGGGCAGTTCGTCCAAGAGGCCCAGCACTCCCTGTGCAACATTCGTTCTTTGAAACCAGCTCACGCGACACAACCCTTGCAAAACATGGCCAAGAATTGCAATGTTATCAGGCTTATCAGTGTAACGCAACCTATTGCATTGCTGCAGCATTTTTTAGCGTAAGATAACTGCATCGATATCTAGAAGGAAGAAAGAGTTTGTAATGTTGGAGTATGCGCCCCCTCCTCAAGTCGTCCGTTAGTTTTCCTTGTGAAGCCTTAAGGTCGTTCCAAAGTGGTCCCTGAGTTTTCCCAAAGTAGAACAAAAGTCGTCGCTAAGTCGTCGCTAAGTCAACCCTAAGTCATCCCTAAGTCAGCCCTAAGCCGTCCCTCATCCATCCCTAAGTCATCCCTAAGTCATCCCTAAGCCGTCCCTCATCCATCCTTAAGTTATCCCTAAGTCATCCCTAAGCCATCCTTCATCCA
>VOMN01069895.1:0-11925 GCA_014899125.1 Orchestia grillus | reverse complement strand
CACATGGACCGTGCTCACATGGACCGTGCTCACATGGACAGTGCTCACATGGACAGTGCTCACATGGACAGTACACACATGAACAGTGCTCACATGGACTGTGATCACATGGACAGTGCTCACATGGACAGTGCTCACATGGACAGTACTCACATGGACAGTGCTCGAATGGACAGTGCTCACATGGACAGTGCTCCCATGGATCGTGCTCACATGGACCGTACTCACATGAACAGTGCTCACATGGACAGTGCTCACATGGACAGTGCTCACATGGACGGTACTCACATGGACAGTGCTCGAATGGACAGTACTCACATGGACCGTGTTGACATGAACCGTGCTCATATTGACCGTGTTCACATGAACCGTGTTCACATGAACCGTGTTCACATGAACCGTGTTCACATGAACCGTGCTCACATGAATTGTACTCACAAAATTTGTCGGAGTTAAGAATCTCGCACCACCGTGTTCGAATTCTTTGGCGTCCTGTTATTGGCGTTACCAAATAACTTCAAATTCTAATTTGCAAATTCTATCTATAGATTAACCTCTGCATTATTATACGTAATAATTTCAAAGTTAGAAGTTTCTAAAATTTACGAATACCATGTTTACTCTGTCGCGAAGCTGAGTAGTTTATGACTCTGAATCGAGTCAGTGCCGTCCTTTTTATTTGGCTGAAACTACTGGCCTCCCAGCTCCTCGAATCTGTCACTAATGGCAGAGACTGCAAACCCTCTCTATAGGAACACGTGGGAATATTCTCAAAGTTACGACCAACCAATGTTGTCAATCATTTTCAAATTCTCTCCTCTAGTGAAATGCCTAATCTTAGGCAGCTCGGAAGAATCTAATCCATGAACGTAGCCCGCCCTTCCATGGAACTGACGCATTTGCGCCGCGCGACATTTCATGTTAAGTAGAATAACTTTTTTTGCTAAAAATATCTTACATTCTCCCAGTTACACCAACAAATATCACATTGAACTAATACGGAAAATCATTTTTGTGGAAATCAAAATCGTTATGTTCAGTACGAAACAAACTTTGGCGTTAAAATTCAATAATGAAAACAACATTAACGGACTGGTCAATTTGCTATACGGTCAACCGACTGAAGAAATTGAGCACATCTCTTATCTAATGGAAAAAGACGAAATTTAATGGATGATGAAACAAAGTCTCGCTCTCAAAAGTGGCAACAGACGCAATCTCAGACGTGGTAACAGACTCAATCTTCTCTGTAGCAACAGACGATGCATGTTTGGACAGTGGCATCAGGGGTAATTTCAACGGTGGCAAGAGACGCAATCTCAGATGTGACAAGAGAAGCGGTCTCGATGGTGGCAACAGATGCAGTTGTCACGGTGGCAACAGACGCAGCCTTGACGGTGCCAAGAGACACAGTCTACACGGTAGAAAGAGGCCCTGCCTCGACAGTGGCAAGGGACGCAGTCTACACGGTAGAAAAATACCCAGCCTCGACGGTGACAAGAGACGCAGTCTACACGTTAGAAAGAAACACAGTCTCGACGGTGACAAGAGCCACAATCTCAGATGCAGCAAGATGCGCGATCTCGGATGCGTCAAGAGGTGCAATCTAAAATAGATTACGAAATGCAATCTTAGACGTAAAAAGAACCAGTATCTCAGATGTAGCTGAAATAGAGTTTCAGATGTGGCAAGAGCGCTATCTTAAATGTGGCAAGAACCACAGTTTCAGATATTCCGAGGCATGCTAGCTATGAGTTGAATGCAAAGTCTTCCCAAACACGGGAGTTTGGAGGCTGACTAAATTCACTAAACACCAGCCAGTCAGCTTATTCTCTGTGGTGAGGTCGTAATGCTGCGGAAAATCAGATCTCAGAGCGACTATAACGGCGGCAGTGTCGTATTTTTGCACGAAGAAATAAGTCACTATTCAGGACGGTAATTCCTTCTCATTAAGTTAATTCGAAGCACAACATGGACTCAGCTATTCTTTACTGGCCATGTGATGGATTTTTTCTCAGGCGTGTGTTTTGAATTCTTAATTTGCTCACAGGTTGGTAGTCACGTTGTCCTAAATGTAAGGGATATAATGCAGTTCACATGCAGAGCTGTAAATACTCATAAAGGGCGCCTGATATCACTCCATTACTGAATGAAGTTTTAGGCATTTTTCACTTGAAATTAGCAACTTGCTTAAGGTCTTTAATTTGTTGAACGTTGCAGAAATAATTTCCATGGGCTTACGATTGCTCAGTAGTTCATACCCATTAGTCTCATGCTTAATTATTCAGTACTTCAAACAGATATGCGCGCATTTACATGAGGAAATAATTTCATCACAGCTTTTTGCTCGGAAGCAAGTTGATTAATTGGAATCACAGAGGTTGTTTCCGCAAGGTTTCGCATTATCAGTGTGACAACTGAACTTACAGCGTTCACAGTGATGTTTACGTGGCTTTTTCTTAAAACTAAATTTCTTCTTTCAGATGACAAGAAAGGACATAGAGGTCGAGACAATAAATACAATGCCAAGGTGAGTTTTATTTTTTTAATATGCTTCTAGTTCATTCGATATCTTTAGATTCGTTTCGTCTTTGAAAATTTTTATAAACATAATGTGAGAAAATTCTTATCAAACCACAAACTAAAGGATACGAAGTACTACAGTGACTCATTTTCGAAATGGGAAGTGTAGCATCAAGGCAGGAAGAAATGTACACGTCTGTAATAAAATTTTACTCTAGACTCTAGAGTATTCGAGGATAGCTTCGGTCTTCATAAGCAGTGAATAAATGAGAAAAAAGTAGAAATCAGGTACGTGGATGGAACTGTAAATCAAGAAAAGATAGATCTAGAAGACCAGCGAAAATATTGATGCAGCCACCATTACACAGCAATTTTCTAATGATGTTAAATTCTACTAAGAATCTTTTGAATGTAGAAATGGATTGAGTTGATGAATTAAAATGCTCTCAAATAACTTTAAATCCAAAGTATTGATTGAGGCCTCTATTTTGGAACTGTTTTCGTGCACTGGGTGCCCGGTACACATTAAAGTATCATGTATTTACAGGAAAGTCAGCTTACTGTACGTGCGAAGAATGAAAGTTTGTCATTCAAAAGCTCATCAGAAATGATCAAGGCACAAGTTCTAGTCTCTCTGAGTTTGGAATTATTAAGTACTGTAATAAGACTTGTTGAGAGGTTAAATCGATAATCCCTACCTCTCAGTTCACAGGGATAGTAAAATTTTCATGACTTTATGTATTTTTAGTTACCATGAATACAATTTTCTGTTCCATTTCTTTTCATTTCATTACACTAGCAAATAACTGTTGACCCGAACAGTATTTTAGATGTCAGACTTACCACTCAAGTATTCAAAAAGTAATTCAAAAGTTAGATGTTCTAAATTTCATTATCAATTAGGAACATAAGAATGCCTCGGGACACTCAGGTATAAAGTCCACTGAACTTTCTTTGAATAAATAAGAGCAGGCTGCAGCCCCCGCTCAAACTACTCAATAAAGGCTACGATCCCTCAAACATTTTCGAATAACTTCACACAAAAAATGCTTTTAACATTTAGTAGTGAGTCCATCGTAAGCCACAGCATCTGGTCTCGTCATGTGCGGTAAAACGACCGTTAAAAATATCAGTTGAGATTTTTTCTCATTTTTAGAATAAGTATACACGTACTGAATCAACAAAAGTTTAAGGTTGCTTCTCTTCGAATGAAGTCTTTGCCTCTCTTTGAATATTTGCTGTAGGTTACAAATCGAGAGACTTTGTGCTCAATAATATTACTGTACTCACAGTTCGGCAACTTCGACCCTTGTTTTGACGCGTAGGTCAAGGTGCTGTGTCGAAATACCCAATGTTTTTCCACCGTGTCTTCCAGTACGATTGGAAAGATAATTTTCCTAAGCTTCGCTACAGTTCTGAAATTTTACATTGTGTGACGGTCCCATGTTCCTCCTGATCGAAAGTTACTAAGTCACGAACCTAATGTTATCCAAAAAACATTTGTATTCCCCTGAGTATACACGCAGTTAGGTTTGCTCTGAGTAGAGCGTACAATTTCAATTATTTTGGAAAGAATAATTTTAACACATCTGATACAATTCTATTGACAGGGTAATTTTCCCCTTTGTTTTAAAAATTTACTTTTTCATACGATATGTAGGGAAAGATTTTTTTCTTGCCCTTTTCTCCAAGATTCTATCTATTCGAAATATTGCTCGCACTTCTTCGATGTGACAATGACATTGTTTTCCGGCGTTTTTTCCCTAACATTTTGAAGAGCTCCAGTCCTTAGTTTGCTGCAGGATAGTATATTGCTTTTGCCACTTTTGAATTATGGAAGCCAAGAATGTAGAGGGACTTTAAGCGGCTAAAAAAAAAGTCTCGTGTCTTCTTCCTGCTTCAGCCAGTTTAAAAATATTGTTTATGAAGAAAGTGATTGTTTTCTTTTGAAATGGTGGCAGCCTAGAAGAAAATGTACATGAGGTTTTTTTAATCATAGTTTAAAGCGCTGAAAATGAGGTTATAGGCTGTCAAACGCGTGTATTGAAATTTTAAAATAACGTAGGAACATATAAAAGTGCGTAATGTACTGCAAATCTAATTAAAGTAAGGTGAATTAATATACAGGAGTTAGATAAAATAATGGATACAATAGTGTTTCAAGTCCAATATATCCATGAGCGTTTATGTTTCGCATATTTATCGAAATCCATATTGATAGTTTAGTTTCATTTTCGATAAGTGTATTTATCGATTATTTCTTTCTTGATATCCTACTGTTGTAGTACAAAGTAATCATTGATGAGAGACCTCACCTATTTCAACATCCAGGTAAGTTACTGAAGCTCATATTGGAAGAATATCGGTGTCGAGAATTGCTTGACTTTCATATTTTCAGGAGCTTCAATACCAGTGATGACGGGGGAATTAAAGAAGCGGGACAAAATCTCAAGCAAGAAGAGCAATTTAGAAAACATGTCGAAACTCACAAAAAAGGAAACAATAAGACTGACGCCTGATCAAACGAATTGAATTAGGAAATTACTAAACAAATACCACTAACGTAACTACGGACTTAATTAAACATCTAACTGGTTAAGCTTTGACTAAAACTGTTCGGAGTAAGCTCAATTATACCGGATATCATTGAAGCGACACCTTTAGAAAATTTGTTGTTTTTCAACAAAACATTTAGAAGAGGATGGACTGGTATGGTGGTCACAGAGACTAGCACGTAGACCAATGGAAGCAAGTCCTACACTCTGACGCGTTTACCTCATCGTATTTTCCCACTACAAGACGAGTTCACTAGTGGAGGCAGCCCTTAGGATGCCAAAAGTTTGCCCATTTTTAGCTTATTTAGATCATCTATCTTAACTCAATTCAAAGTGCTGTAAGATTTGAATAAAGAAGTCGGTATTGAATTTGGTAAATAAAGCTATTTAATTTAACAATGAACAATCATTGCGATTAAGGATAGAGAATTTGTAAAATGAGGGCTCACATGAACAAGGGAAATGTGATTTCTACTGTTTCCATTAATTTTCCCAACCCTTATATTTTTGAAAGTTGCAAATAGTATTTTAATGGAGTATTATGCTATTTTGTCATTTGTGACTGACTGTAAAATGTATGATAGTTGCATGCTGACCACGTTTTCTTCGCCTACAATCGTATGAGCTACGTTATGAAATGACCACGAAGAAGAGGAAAGCAGGAATGTTCTCTTTTTCTAGGTTTTGTCCCCTCACGAGTTCAAATCTATTCCAGTTATGCGATATCCCTTCTGATCCAGTTCAATCAAATCCACCGATCTACATCTAGTCTACTTCTAACACTAAAGGTGTCCAAATATAACAGGTGGGCTTCTCAAGTGAGATGACCGAAGATAGATGTACAACCGAGGACCCTCTTACCAGATAGTAACCCCTCAAAGCAATAGTTGGACTTGCCTAGTGAGATGACTTAAGATAGATGTGCAGCCGGGAACCACTCTTACCAGATAGTAGTCCCTCAAAGTAATAGTTGGACTTGCCTTGTGAGATGACTTAAGACAGATGTACAGCCGGGGACCTCTCTTACCAGATAGTAGTCCCTCAAAGCCATAGTTGGACTTACCTTGTGAGATGACCTAAGATAGATGTACAGCCGGGGACCACTCTTTCACGCTAATAGTCACTAAAAGCAGCCAACTTGTCTTTATCCTCTAAAGTCTAAAGTAAGGCTGCAGTCTAACAGTAATGGTTCAATTCAGTTTATGTATTGGCACCGTGCTAAATTGCTGGCGGGCTAAGTCAACTGAAGGGTAAATTATAATAATTTAAAAATTATTTTGAATGCTGCTCGTATACTACTTTAATAGAAAATTGTACACAAACTGTACTATTCGTCCACTAAATTGAAAATGGTTTTCATTCGTCACTTTTTTCTCAGGTACTAATGCTAATGTTTGATAATGTTTTTATCAATATCAAGTTACTTCATAAGTTTTTGTTTAATTTTTAATATGTATGGAAAAGTTTTGAGCTGTAGTATTCCTACATTACTATTATAGCATATGTATTGATAGAACTGTTAATGTTATTTTGTAACTACAAAATTGTTTCATTATGGTCACTTTGATGTTAATTTATAAATAAAAATACCGTCATCATTTAACTTGTTAATCTATAGTAAGATTAACGTTTAGGTTTTGTAAAACTAAGCTCATTTTCATTTGACGATCAAATCTGTGTTCAGAGAGGTGTAGAATCCGTTCACATTCAACGTGTAAATCCTAGGTGCAACGATCTCCATGTGAGCGTGATCTATTGGAATAATTAGAAACTAAGCTGCAAACCTGAACTCAAAACAAAGCATTTCCGCGGGGCATTGTTTATGCATTTGTTTTGAAACGTATAATTTATCATTTTCTGAACAGCGACAATTCGTCAGTCAAAAGGAAATGTATTTGCCAGCGTCTCCAAGTCCCATGGTATTCTGTAGTTCTTTAGACTTTAGCATCATGCGAGTATAAAAGTTTCAAGTAATTTTGTATCACACTGAACCGTACACCTTGCTCAACATTAATTTTTTCAAGTTGTAACACAAGTTTTTGGTCGTTTACAAGTTACGGTTTGTTTGGCTCGATCTAAAACAATGTAGTATAAGTTTTTAGGCATACCGAACGAAACTGATATCGTGAGTTAATATCTAAAGGTTTTACAGAGCTGTAGCGATAAATCTTTCAGTATTAATAAATCGTAAAGGGTTCTTCTTTCTTAAGACTGTGCGCATACACATACAACATAACTACTAGAGGTTTGAGGCTTTTAACGGAGGGATGTTGATCCATCCACCTTGCTCTACAGATATTGCTTAATATGATTTTGAGCTAATCGATGGCTTAGACAATCTTCTTACGGAAGAAATAGTATGATAGAAACCAAGTCAAAATGAGCTGAAACTTACGTGAACACGGGCCAATTTTCAAAATAGACATGAGAATGCTGATGGGTAGGTAGAAAGAAACTAGTAGCAGTGGTGGAAATTATGTGGAGGATTGGAATTCAATTAAGTTCTTACACGTTTCAATTATCCTAATAATTGAATTGAATATATGAGCAAACGAGTAAATTTTGTCAAATAGTTTCATAATGAAATTTCGTGCCGTTGAAATAGAAATTGTTTATGTCATGATGCTCCAGATGTTCGCTCTTAAACTAAGTTTACATTCATCTGTAATTGTATTCCTTAGCCTAGATTTCTTTAGATCTTAGCATTTAAGCTGTGAGTGTTTTTAAACAAGTTCCCCTGAAACGATTGATATTGATATTAATTTGGTTCAATATTTTCGTGATTATTTTCAGTTTGAATTTCCTTTACAGTGTTTAAAGTTATAATTTTGTATTTGTGATGCTTGTGGTGAACACACTTATTTATCAACTTTATGTATTTTCGTTTGAAATTTATGCATATGTGACTGTTTTCTAAAAAGGCCACGGCGCTTGAGTTTCAGTTGATGGTTGTTTCAAGAGAAGCTTGTCTGTGATTTAGCTAATCCTGAATGACGAATTACTTCTCTGAGGTAATTCGTCAGGATATGATCGCTGCCGCAGTTTGGCTCTGGCCTTAACGGATTCAACACGGCAAAGCCAGCACATTACCTATTCCAAGTCACCTTGTGCTGGCACTTGAGGCTAGCCTTAACGGACTAAATACGGCGCTGACAGCACACTTAGTGAGCACTGTCGCAGTCTGACACGGAGAGAGAAATTTCTCAGTTCCCTAGCGGGTAGACCTACTGCCGCAGTTGGTTCCGCCCTTAGCCGACTACCGACTAACCACGGCGTTGACAGCGCTATCGGGCCTCACCTAGCAAGCCGTCGCAACTCGACGACGCTTGCTCGAGCCTTAGCGGACCCACGACGGCGCAGACTGCCTCCTATCCTTGAGGTAGCAGTCGCCGTGTGGCTCGTGCGGAGGAACATCTCTGACGAAACGGTCGTCCGGGGCACAGGCCCCCCTCGCTGATATCGAGTCCATTTTTGGGCCAGGCAAACCTGCCAGAGACTCAGCCCGCTGACGTGCAACCAAAGTACACGTCACCACGTTTTCTTATGTTTTACACCTATCAAACCCCCAACATTTTCATTTCCTCGAATGTTTCAATAACTTGCAAAACTGTATTTTTTTATGGCAGGTATTCAGAAGTCCAACAATAGCTTGAGAGATACTGATGAACAGAAGTAACCACATCTTGCACGAATTAATTTGTGGTAATAGCTCTATAATATTGCTTCTACAAACTTGGTATGATAATCGTCTCTGCTTTGTAAACTATGACACGACTCACTCACATGGCAGGACTGCTTCGAGTAACTGCGTTTAATTCTGGACGAGTTGCAAGTCTTCCAGTGAGTACTCGTACAAATACTGGATAGACTCAACCAATGACTCGGTAGAACCTGAAATTCCAGAATCGCTGCGTATACTCAAAAGTAGACGAACCTTGAACTCGGATTTGACTGCACCTTACATGACTCGCTTGCGCAAAATGCTCGGCAACACTTTTAAATTTTTGAACTTAGTTACATTGAAGTTTTTCCTTCTTTTTTATTTTTATTGTCTTGTTTTAGAAGTATGGGAATATCTTTTGATTCTCTTTTGTAATTTTTATTATATGCTCTTTTTCATTGTTATCCCATATTGCAATCACTAATGATATTTTTATGAAACTAGACGGGTACGAGTGTCATGTAAATGTTTTTATCGCATCAGTTGCATTGCTTTTTATAACGCTATATAGATCGCGGTGTTAGTCTAGACCGCGGCTTGCAATCATCTGGCAGTCGCACGCGATAATATTTGTAACATAAACACGAAATGTTCTTGGTTTCACCAAAGTTCCGATGTGTCTGGTTACTGCACAACATCCCTCGTAGCGTGAGCTCACTGTATTCCGAAATAATTTCAATATAATTGGCCTCCAAGTTCAATTTTCAATTTCATTTCAGAACCTCCGCATGGGGTTGGGTGCCGACCGAAGATCGAGGAGCCGGGGTAAAACATCCGATGCCCTTACGACTCCAAAGTCGGACTCCAGCCTCCCGGACACCAACTTGAGCCGAAGTCGGCAGAGAGCTGCCAATCGAGGGAACAGGAGACCTGGCAAGAAAACACTAGGCGCCATGGCTGCAGCTGGTGCGGCAGGAGCAGCTGGGCTCATTGGTGCAGGTGCTGCAGCTGCAGCGGAAGCAACGGACGACACCATCGCTGCGGCGGCTGAGAAACTGGAGGACCTTCAGGACTCAGCAGATATTGCCTTGAATGACATCGAAGTGAACGTAGAAGATGGGTTCCAGGATGCAGGTGAGAATGTTGAGGAAACCGCTGAAGCAGATGCAGCTGAAGAAGCTGCAGAAGAGGCTGCAGAAGAAGCTGCAGAAGAACCTGCTGAAGAACCTGCAGAAGAGGCTTCAGAAGAAGCTGCACATGCGGCTGCAGAAGAGGCTGCAGAGGAAGCAGCAGAAGAAGCAGCAGAAGAACCTGCAGAAGAAGCTGCAGAAGAAGCGGCGGAAGGAGCTTCAGAAGAAACAGCAGAAGAGGCTGCAGAAGAGGCTGCAGAAGAAGCTGCAGAAGAAGCGTGAAGAAGCTGCAGAAGAACCTGCTGAAGAAGCTGCAGAAGCTGCAGAAGAAGCAGCAGAAGAACCTGCTGAAGAAGCTGCTGAAGAAGGTGCTGAAGAAACTGCAGAAGAAGCTACAGAAGAAGCTGCAGAAGAAGCTGCTGAGGAAGCTACAAAAGATGCTGCAGAAGAAGCGGCAGAAGAAGCTGCAGAAGGGGCTGCTGAAGAAGCTGCAGAAGATGCTGAAGAAGATGCTGCAGAAGAAGCTGCAGAAGAAACTGCTGAAGAAGCTGCAGAAGAAGCTGTAGAAGAACCTGCTGAAGAAGCTGCAGAAGATGCTGCGGAAGAAGCTGCAGAAGAAGCTGTAGAAGAACTAGCTGAAGAAGCTGCGGAAGAAGTTGCAGAAGAGGCTGCAGAAGAAGCGGCAGAAGAAGCTGCAGAAGANTGCAGAAACGGCTGAAGAGGCTGCTGACGATGCAGGAGAAGCTCCTGAAGTAGTTGCTGATGATGCTGCAGAAGCAGCTGAAGAAGCTGCAGACACAGTTGAAGAGACTGTTGATGTTGCTGCAGATGCTGCTGAAGAGGCAGTAGAAGCCGCTGAAGAGGCTGCAGAAACAGCTGAAGAGGCTGCTGATTCTGCAATCAATGCAGCAGCAGAGGCTGCTGACGCTGCTACTGAAGCGGCTGAAGGGACTGCTGAAGGAGCCTCAGAAGCCGTTGAAGATGCCGCAGAGGCAGCTGATGCTGCTGCGAAAGCAGCTGAAGATGCTGCAGACGCTGCCGCAGAAGCAGCTGAAGAGGCTGCTGACGCTGCTGCAGAAGCAGCGGGAGATGTTGTTGATGACACTATAGCAGCAGCTGCAGAAACTGCTGAACTGGCTGCTGATGCTGCTGCAGATGCCGCTGAAGATGCCGCTGCAGCAGCTGAGGATGCAGCCGCGAGCGCGGAGGAAGCGGCCGAAGGAGTGAGCGGGTTCTTTGGTAGCATGAAGAACAAGATCACTAACATACTCGGAAGTGAAGACGATGCTGACAATGCGGAAGCGGCTCCTGCTGTAGTGGAGGAAGTGGCGTCAATCAGAAACCAAACTCCGGACAACGTCGAGGAAGCGGACGGGGCTTTGCTGGCTGCGCCTCCTCCTGCCGGCGATCTTGCGAGCAACCCCGACGGTGCTGACTTCGAGGTGAGCGGGCGCAGATTGTTTGGCTTCTAGTTGTACGCCGATAAATCCAAAAATTTTGACGAAAACTTTCATAGAAGAAAGTAACGTTTGACTAAATAAGTACTTTTCTTGGTATAAAACAATGAGAAGGTAGAATTTCGCTTCACTATCCCATCAGCTTTCAATTTTCGTTTCCGTTTGTCACAGCTTTTCTAAACTTAAAACTTCCCTGTTTCAAATTTTTGAAAGTTCTTTTGTCTATTTATTAGTAAACCACTATCTTAATAGTCTACTTCAGCAATGATCTGAATAGTTTTTCAGGATTTTTCTTGTAATACGAGAAGATCAGAACTACTGATCGCAACGTACTGTGCGGACTGTGTGGTTTGAAAAGATGTAAAAGGGATCCTGAAATTGAGAAAAACTTTGAACCGGTTTACGATGCCAAAAAAGCCAGACCTAATAACATTATGTAGATCGTGGCTATGCATGCATGATCCAAATTGTTTACAGGAAGTCCTAAAGAATAAGCAAGCTTGTATATTTAATACTAGTGCAGTGTTATTTTTCGAGCAAGCTATGGTATTCAGTACGGTATTTACAGTGGGTCAAATAAGTATTCGTAACGTTCGAGA
>VOMN01069891.1:0-24034 GCA_014899125.1 Orchestia grillus | reverse complement strand
AATCACAACTGAAGTCTCAACGTGACACCCACACCTATTTTTAAAGTCAAAGTCTTAATGATGGAAAAACAATGTGATCCAAACCTGCATTTAACAGACTTTCGGGATCAACCATATTTATTGTTTTATCTTTTCACTTCGAAGGACTTTGGGAAGATTTGAATTTTGTTATAATTTTGCAGTTTATTGCATGCATAAAAGAGTCGAGGTTAAAATATGCCACCTCTGCACAGTAATTACTGTAATATATTAAGAATATTTTTAGGAGTCTTTGAATTTGTCAATGTCGCTGGCAACATCGCTGCTGCCTCGCACCACGTGCCAAGGCTAAACCGTGAGTCAGTACTTTTTAGAAGCCATGCAATACACATAATTTGGTGTATTTGTATATACGTGCCGTGAGTACCCCTAAGCCTAATTCTCCATCTATTCTACTCATCTAACTCAACTGTGCTGCACTTCCTTCGTCCTAATTCCATATTCCGTATTTCATTTCCATATGTAATGATCCCTGTATTAGTGGTTATTAGTGTGGACTAAAGACAAAAGGTAAGCCCCTGTAATCTATTATTATAGTACTATGCGTTGGAGTGTATATTGAGTGTCTACTGTACCAATATGTCTATTGAATTACATTCCCGGCAATAGTGGGAAATGTAATATTGGCGACGAGGATGAGATTAGACGGACTTAGATTGGTTTAGTCTAAAACCAAGTGTCTAGTTATCGAAATACAAGTAGAAGTGGAAGTAACTCGGTATTTTAAGCCTAGCCAACTTGTTGTTGGTATGAATTTCTATTTTGTACTATTACTATTTTGGGTTAGGATAATTGTTAGTATTTTTACATTTTGGTACTATTTTTAGTACTATTTTGAGTACTCCAATATGCCTAAATACGGACACGTTGAACTTTTTAAGTTGGGGGTTTAGTTTTGATCGTACCCTCGCTTAGGCTGACTGGGATAAAGAAACACAGTTGGGGTTGTACACTTAACTTGTTTATTTGCATCGTGAAGATTCAGGAATGATCCCGTGTTAGGTTTTTCTTCATGGTGCGTGATGTTTTGGTAGCTTCGTGGGAGCGTGAGGTATGACTGTTAACGTGTGCGTGTGTTAGTGTGATGCCCATGTTTGTCTTTGGCGTTACTAGGTGGCTTGACACAGAAGAGCGAAGGGGCTTGAGCACGCCAGGGAGGACTTCGAGGGACACCGGTAGANTTGAACAGAAACTCGGCTCATGGCGGCCTGCTCTTTGCGGCCGAAATGGTTCTTCCAAATTTTAACTCCGACTTTCTTGTAAAATAATAAAAATATTTTTTCCCATTCAAAAATTCTTGAGCAAGCTTAAATTAATGTGGAATGCCGTCCAAAAAAAATGTTTGAATTTTTAGTGGGCTTGGATGGCGGATTGAATTCGAAAGATTTTAGTTACGTTACTAGCCGTATATCAGTATCTTACTTCGAAATTGACTGGCTGAAATGTCGTCCTACTGCATGCTACAATCTTTTCGGGGTCGCCATCCTCGCGTCCCGCCTCAAACTTGGGGTTTAACTGCGTGTCGCGCCTGCCGTGCCTGGACAGTTGGCCGTGGATTTCGGTGTTTCACCGTGAACTTGGGCTTCATGGTTGGACTATAGTCGGACTTTCCACTGATGTACCTTCTGAAACGATTGATGATTAGATAGATAAGATAATAGGGGGAAGGATTAGTAAGAAGAAAAACAATACCATAGAAATAGAAACTAGAAAAATGAGAAGAAGAGTAGGAGAGGTAGATAATAGAGCCGGCTCTACCGGTAAGCTTGAGCATTGTACTGACTGTGGATGAACTTGGTGTTAAAAATAATGTTACTTAGCTACCAAGCTTTTATTAGTAATATTATATTGACCATGAGATCCATATGTTGTGTTGTATTTCTGAGACGCAGCGGAGCTTGCCGCGTTATATGCTCTGCGGAACGTCCGTTCAGTGTTGCCACCATTGCTGGAGACGAAATTTCTGAAACAAAAATTCTTGAGAATTGAAAAATTCTTGATTTCAACACTTTGCCTGTCCGAAGTTCCGATTTCCGAACTCCGAAACCTCGGCTGCTAGTCACTTTTAGTAAATTAGCCTGAGACGCGTGCGTTCGAGTTCCAGAAGCAACAAGGTGACCATCTTCGTCTTTGTAGAAAAGGGGGAATATATATATATATATATGAAATAGAATATATGAATATATTCTATTTCATTCTTCAATAGAATATATTCATATTCAACCTGTTTACTCAGTGTTATAGAATATTTTGTGGAAAAAAATTATAATTTTAATATTGAAATTTCTAGTATGCTTCAGAACTTTTTGGATGATACTGTTTATTTACAAAGCTCGTTTGGGCATCACACGGTAAAAGTCAATCTCGTATGAAGTGAATATTCGAACGTGTTTTCTCAATAGCTCTGCTAAGCAAATATCTCTTAAACACAATACTTTAAATGGGATTGCTGTGTTTGAAAATAATGCTTGTATAGCTTTTAAATGTGTGTATACCTAGAGTATATAGATATCTGTATAATTATAGCTCGTTGAAGTATATTTAACTCTGGTATACCTACAGGGTGTTCAGGCTAAATTTCACGCAATTCCTATCCCTAGTTTTCATATTGTAGTTTGAGGTATTAACTCAAAGTCCCTCTCCTTATTGTTACTGGTTCCTTTGTATATGTGATTACAGTAGGAAAGTATGAGTGGAAACTATCTGAATATTGGAAGAGAATAACCTGCTTCATGATCATCTGTCAGTCATAAAATACTGAAATGAATGATACTGATTAGTACTCCGTAATCATTCTAAAAATAGTAATGCAATGGAGACCACAAGATTATGGCAAGTAGGAATGGACATGAAAAATATTTTGATTGCATTTATGCAGCAGAATTACTCGCAAAATTCCAACAGGAAGTGTTGGAAGTGAAGTATATTTTTTTCATCAAATATATATTTCTGTTGACTCCAAAAACATTTGTCAGTAAAATTTGAATTCTATATATTCAATCATTGTGTTACTATACCCTTCATCATTTTTTTTTGTAGAAATAATTCAATTTATCCTTCATTCACTGACATAATAAAGAGTTAAAAAAATATGTGCTAGATGAGCAGCAAAACTGTGATGATTTGTGTTTTGTGTACTATCTGTCTATTTCTTATTCCTGATATTAATTTTCAATGTTTCAGTTGTGTTTACGTTTAACAGAAATTTTTTAAGTATGGGTAAGAAGGATAAGAAGAAAGGGAAAGGAGCAGAGAAAACTGCTGCTAAGACAGAGAAAAAAACTAACCAGAAAATAAAGAAGAATCTGAAGTCAAAAGGAGAGGTAAGTGTGGATTCACTATTACATCTACCTTTCTATCTAATCTGTTCATTTTTGGTTCATAGTCATTGTGGTATTTATAATCATTGGTTTTTAATAAAAAAAAATTTCAGTAATTGACTGAAAATTTTTGTTCTATAAATCAATTTCTACTAATAATTACTATCATGCAGGACTACTTGGGACAATTTTTGAAATTGTTTGTTAGTAAATTTAAACTATTTATAATTTTTGAGTCAGTGTTTGTAGTCATTTTGTAGGTTTTGGTTAGGGCTATGAAATGTTACATGAAAAATTCTAGCTTCTAATTGTGGTTTGTAATGAAAGAAAAAAATATTATTTCAAGTATCTCAGGCACATAGGGCAACTTAGGCTACTTGCATTTTTTAAAACATGCTTTATTTATTTTTTTAAGCAAAATGTTTTCCCTTGATGAGCAGATGATAATAGCAATGAATGACATAGGTTACTAACAGAGCTGGGCAGCGCTTCTTTGAAATGTAGCGCTGCCCACCTCTGGTTACTAAATTGATGAACAAGTTTTTTTTAACCCTTATAGTTTTAAAATTTCTAATATTTGAGAACAGCTTGTGGTGTTGGAATCATTTCCATGCTCAGTAGAAATTCATCAGATGGGGTTGATATTTTATCTTCAGCTAATAAACAAAGTGTATGAGTCATAATCACCATCCAAATGCAGTGACATCTTGATTCAGATGTGACGCCATCTTAATTGTAATGTGGATCTCAATTGAACACATTAAATGCCTAGGGGTACACTTTCCACTACCAAAACTGATGAAAATATAAAAAGAAATTGATTTCCTTATGTACAAGGATAGATAAATATACTAATAAATTTGCTGACCTATTTTATCTTTTGTGGCCCCTCGGGTGGCATGGATGAGCCCTAGGCATTAGGGTTAGGTTTGCTAAAGTTGCCTATCCTATGCTATGGGGACTAGCATCCCCAGAGGAGCACTGTTAGACTACCTCAACTTTAGATAGGCCTGCAGGACTTCTATCTTTTTTTGCCCACTGTACTTCTTTCTGTTTTCATTCCTTCTTTGCTATTTTTTATTTGTCATTTCTTCCTCTTCCTTCTTAACTTGCTATGCACAGGGGATCTTGTGCATAGATTCCTTGTTCTCCTAAGTCCATACTAAATGGTTGCTACTCTTTGGCTGTAAGATAGTCTGAATTACTGAAGCACTGCTATCACCACCACCATCATTACTACTGGCTTTTTGTGGGGTTCATCATTAAAGATATGTGAAAGGTTCAACTACTGCAAAATTCATCACACTCTTGTTCATTCCTATTCAAAGGTTTTGCTTGTGTCATATAATTATATGTAAATACTAATTCCCTAAATTGAGAATAAATATTTTAGTGGTTTTAAAGACCAATAAGCCCATATAAAAGGTAAAAATCTGTATAATAAATGTTATATTAGGTGTCCCGATCTACCCCAGTATGGTTTCTTGAGTTGCCTGGCTTACCAAAATGACTGCAATTTTATTTTCAGAGTAGTAAATGTGAATAATTTTTGATGTGGTATTCCACAGCCAATTTTTATCTATATACTTTATCAAAATTCTGTGGTCTTTCCCCTCTTGAATATTTCTCTCCAGATCTTAGCCAGATTAATTTTGAAAAATTGAGAAATGTAGCTCATTTTTGGAACTTGTTATTATTGTTTTAGCTAATAAATTTTAATTTTTGCTAAGCTAAATATATGGCAAAGGTGTTGATCTTCATTCCTCAAATTTTAGGTGTGAGAAATTGTATATACATACCTTAGGCACTACAGTGTGCCAATAGTCTCAAGTTACCCCAGATATCCCAAATTGGCCCCCATGAGTGTACCATTGTAAACTAATTTCAAGTACTACATTGGGCAAGAATCATGTATAGGTACTGTATTTTCAAGTACTTCTAGTCAAAAGCTGTGCATTGTAGTGAAATACTGTCTCAATCATTTATTATGCATTGCAATTGCTTGTAATATTGAACCTATTGATATATTAGGGATTTAATTTGTACTAGTGTTAGTCATGGAATTTTCTTCTGTTAATGAAGTGTTAGTACAGCCTTCTCATAATATTTAAAAACTTTGTGCATGTTCAGAGGCATTTTTTTTACTATTTTGCTAAACTATAGCTCTGATTTAGTGATTTTCATTGCCATGCTTACAAATTGAATTTAATCTTTAATGTGTGTTGCATCTGCAGGAGGACATTGACACTCTACTGGCACAGTTTGCTGAGGCAGACCGCAAAAAGCAAGAGGTGGTTGTGACTTTGTGCAAAGCTCCTCCTTCCAAGCGATCTGCCTTCACACTCACACCACATCCTGAGAAAGATCTTCTTTTCTTGCTTGCTGGAGAATATTTCAATGGTGTCAGTGTAAGTGACCATGGTGATTGGAAGAATTTTGGACCTTACATTATGGAATTAATAGGTACATTCCGTCCAGTGGTGGGATCAGTTTGTAAGTGGTGTAAAAGTTGCGATAATTTTATAATTAAAAAATATATATTTGCAGGCTATTTATTTTTACATTTGATAAATGCTTGAACTCAAAAACTATCATCTATTTTAAACTCAAATTTTCAACTTAACTAATTCATAAGCAGATCTAAAGAAATGAAAAGAATATAAAAAGAAGATCTTGGTTTAATTACATGCAAGATAATTTATGTTGTATGTTGTATTATGTCACTTGCTTTGAATTCTTTGGGTAGTTTCGACAAATTAATGGTAAATGATTTTCCTATTTTAAAATATATCAGTAACTGAATGCTACTGATGATTCAGGATTTTTCTGTTTAACCCAATGTTCTACCCTAGCAGTGTGGTTGCAGAGTCAGAGTCAGTCATAGGGAGTTTNAGGGAGTTTTTTTTTGGGGGGGGGGAGTCAGTGTTAAATTCTGAAGAATTCCGAGAGTCTGAGTTGAAGTCAAAAAATTTATTCTGACTAACTTCTGAAATTCAATTTGATGTGTACTTATGCTTGATTTATTCAAGCTAACAAATTTCAAGCATGACTTTTATATTGTATTATAGCTTGTCAAACGAGTAGATATAGAATTTTATTTGGGTGTTTGTGAGACCTTGCACTAATATCTTGAAAAAATGCTCTATCTTTAAAAATAGTTTCTTGCACATTTCAAGTTGTCCTGTGCAGTTTGTGCCTCATCGATTTGTGAAGCATTAGTGTATCTTCACATTGTGCAGTATTTTGCAATGATTTTTCTTTATGTAGGTTCAAGTTATGGAAAAAAATATAGTATTCTACATGTGTACCTATTTTTTCTTTAAATATAGTTCTTGTTTAGCAAATTTATTTCAAAAACATAGCTTTTGTATCAAGTGATAATGATCAATTATTCATTATTGAAAAAATTTAGTTAGCTGTTTTGTCATCGTTGAGATTGACTGAGTATTTAGAATGTTTTAAGAAATCTGAGTTAGGGTTTGAAGTCCTAGTTTAAATCCTAAATCCAAGGACTCTTAGGGGTTAGGTTTGGGATCCTAGTGACGCTATAAGTTGGAGTCAGTCTTTAAACCTTAACCCTTCAGACTCTGCAACCTTGCCTAGCAGTCTCAAGTATGCTGAACTGTTATATTTTGCTCTAAAGGGGATTACTGAGCAACTTGGTTTTCAGGGTGCTGGCAGGAGGCAAATGCTTTAACTGGAAGTTCCTTGAAATTCTATGTTTTCTCAGTAGGAATCATTTT
The DNA here is from genome assembly GCA_014899125.1 of Orchestia grillus. NCBI lineage: Eukaryota > Metazoa > Arthropoda > Malacostraca > Amphipoda > Talitridae > Orchestia > Orchestia grillus. Next base: position 16,932 of record VOMN01069891.1, on the reverse strand, counting down.
CCTAAAAAATTTGAAGCTAATGTTGATGTTTATTATGCAGTAGCTTGTGTTATGTGTAAACTACCTGGCAAATTATTTTCAGTAAATGATTAGATATCAATTGATGTGCGCAAGTTATTAACGCCTCATTGCTTCATGGCAAATCAGTATTATAGCATGTGTAGAGCATCTAGATTTTTATGCCTTCATTCCAAATAATTTACTATATTTCTTATTATTTGCTAATGTACTGTAAAATGATGTAATGTTCTGTGTGTATTCATCTAGTTATGTGACTAATTTCTGTTATGCTTTAAGCAGTAAGATAAGACAAAATTACTCTCTGCTAACATTAGTAATAATGTGTCTGAACATGAACACAATTTGCCATCTGCTCTGTATTATGCATACAGTAGAGAGACGTCTGAAAGTAATGTCAACTGCCAACATCAACTTCTATTGCTGGTGTCTTTCCACAATTAAAGGTGCTCAAATGAGAAAAGCAGCTAACTAGTTTGAAAGAAATATAACAGAGCCAACTTGACTACACAAAACTCAATGGCACATAGAATCAACTTAAGCAAATTTTGTTACAAACAAATTATAATGAAATAGTTTATGTGCCACATAATTACTAAGAACTATATACTTCCCTGCATTCTATTTATTTTGAATTTCAGAGGGAATGACAAATTTTAGGATGGCCAAATTATATCTATCTCAGTATAATTTGATTCGTTGTCATTTTTACAGGTGAGGTATAGTAGGTTTTAATGAGTATCAACAGTTCTTGTTGAAAAATTGTTAGGATAATTTAAAAATGGCACTTGAACAATTCAGTGACTAGAAGGCTTGATATTGGTATTGAAGGAAGTTAATTAATGTGTGGTGAATCATCAATCCATGTATATCTTTCATGTAAAATGAGTAACATGGTGTCTGGACTGCTGCAGGCACTGGTGTACAATGAGCTGTACAGCTTCACAGTGAAACAGGACCGCTGGCACGACATACAGAGCCCGGGAGGCCCCCCACCTCGCTGTGCCCACCAGACTGCTGCTGTGCCGCAGGTCAGGCTTATATTTTGGTTCATTTTCTAATGGAGTTATCAAAACTATGCACATATAATAATTTGTGATTTCATCTATGCATTATGTGGTTCACATGCTGAAAATATTTCAGTTTTGCTAATTTAAGTTATGAATTTAGCATTTGCTTGGATGAGTTTCCGAACATGATATGATGGCTACTTATTATGAAATTCATATTTCTTTAATTTTTTGTCTCCTTGTAGCTCATTCATCTCATAATTTTTGTCATAATTCAGGATTATCAGTGAATTGCAAATTTTTCAATGTTTAATTTGATTAGATAATGTGAGCATTTTTGATGTGTTGTTTTATTGAAAATTGTTTTGTTATTCTGTATAGAATGGTGGCGAGCTGTGGGTATTTGGTGGAGAGTTCACATCTAAATCTCAGTCTCAATTCTATCACTACAAAGATCTTTGGGTCTACTCTATGGCGACGAAAGCTTGGAGGAAAATCACGTAAGTTGTGTTTCATTGAATTAATCATTTTGATTCTCTAATTTTTGATACTAAGTTATGTTCCTTCTTATGACTAAGTGATTTTCGTGCATTATTGAATTGGATTTTACTGGACAATCAATTGTTTCTAAAAATATTAAAATTTAGATCCCCTCAGGGGCATTGAATTGGCAATAGGGTTAGTTAGGTTTGTCTTATCATGTGCTATGGGGACTGGGGATCAAAGGGGCTAAAATTTGGGTTCCTCGGCTATAGATCGGCTTTCAGGACCTCTGTCTTTTGTGCCCACTTGGCCTCTTTCAATTTTTGCGTTTTTTTTTGCTATTTCTTCATGTCTCTTACTTCATTCTTGCCTTGCTGTTTCTATGTGCGGAGGATCCTGTGTGGGAGCACTCTGTTTGCATGATTGTTTTCTTCAATCCTTACTAAATACACCCTTCTTTTTGAATCACACTTCATGTGGATAAGGAACTTTAAACCATGGCTGTAATATAATAATAACATAGAAATATGTACTCATTGATATACTCCATAGCTGAGTGACATTTTTCGGCTGTTTATGAATTTAACATTCGGAATGCACTTGAAAGTAGTGAAGGAATTTTAATTTATGGAATTTTCCTGTATTTCTGGGCTTTTGCAACTTGCATCTGTGTGCATGGCTGAAACTAATGTATGAGTTTTGTGATTCGTCAATTGATGCTTGTCAGATATTTCTTGGTACTTATGCATACATGTGAGGTTCTTTCTTGTAGAGATAGAGATTGCATCTTTTAAGTCCTAAGCTTCTTTTCTGCACAATAACTTTAGTACTATACATCATTTGTCCCGAATGAAAGTAAAGTAAGCCAAGTAGAAACTATGTATAAACATATCAGATTGTCACGCAGGAAATGACGTATTGTTTGGGTAGGTTCTTGGTGCTGTAGTCATATGAAGTAATCTTAGTAAAGGAAAGGTCTTATCTTTTTTTGAGACGTTTATTTCTTGGGATTTTTATATTAAGTTACTTACATGCCTAATGAAAAAGGCTATCTTGAATGAATACTAATTAACCTAACTTTTTGAGGACAGTGTTTCTGCAGCTTTCGAAGTATCAAGAAACCATTGCCCGATTTTATTGTTGAAATCAAAACTGTGCCTTGAAGATGGTTTCAAAAGTTTTATTAGAGTATTAATGAGCGTTAAAAAAATGTTGAGAGGAAAGCAACAAACATATACAGTTTTATGACCTGGCTGACTCAGACCTTAGAACTGCCATCCAAATACTTCCATTGGAACTCCAAACTTCTGGAGCATCTGTATTTTGGGACTTGAAATAGTGAAAAAACAGGATTTATTTGACAATTGAATGAAGCTGTTCAAAATCATTGCTACGAGTTGAACTCTACTTCGTTCTCCTCTCTGGAAATGAAATTTTTACACTCGTATTCAATACAAAATTTATACTCATTAGCAACAGAGAATACATTAGTGGTTGGGTGCTAGTGAATCATCAAAGCAATATTCTGCATCCTCAAATATTGATTGTTGCTATGTGGTAGTTACTAAAGTGGTTGCACATTTTGAGCTTCTGATGCTTAAGCAGTAATACGTATTCATATGCGAGTGAGTCAATAGAAGAATTTGAACCGTTTAACTCATGAGAGAATGAAACAAACCTCACAAATTTATCCTTGCTCATGTCATGTCTAGTTCCGTCCACACTATCAATCTTTAGAGCGAATTTCGTGTTTTTCAACTGTCCGCAAACACGACACACCCTGCACGCTGGCAGAGTACGCTGTGTTTGTGTTTTCCAACATGTTGGAACACTCCGAACACAAACTTTCGTGGAAACGGCGAACACTCGCTTGTTTATGTATTTATTGTGCTAATTAATACCTAATTTTATGGAAAACTATTATTTTGTTAATTTATTCATTTGATGATAGCTTAGTGTTGTCATATGAGCCTATTTAAATTAAGGATTGGTTAATTCAGCATATATAGTAGCTGGCAATCTACCGGCATGATCTTAGAAGGTTGGCGGCTTCAGATTTTTCAAACAGGAGTAAAAACCTCATTACCTATAAAAAATACTATTTACGTGATTAGCAATTGCCAAGAAATGAAATTAAAACACTAACATACATCAATTTTGTACTCATACGCAAGGAGAAGTGTTGATTGTTTACATTTTGCGCTCGTACACCTTCATGCGGCCCAAAGCAAAGTTTGGACACGATTCAGAAGAGTTTGTTTTTGTTCACATTTTGGTGTGTTCGTGATTGATGGAGAGTTTGATAGTGTAGACGCGGCTTAAGAGGGAATGTGTTATTAATGTTTAAATCATCTATTACGATGTGTTATTTTCTACTTTCGTCCTCCGCTCCATTAACCCCTTCCTTAATGCACCTCCTCCCAGTGCCGCAGGCGGTCCCTCAGCGCGCAGCGGTCATCGCATGGTTCTGGCTCAGAGAAAACTTTTTCTATTTGGTGGCTTCCATGACAATGGTTTTAATTACAAATATTTCGATGACGTCCACGCTTTTGATTTAGAGACGTACACGTGGCTCAAGTTGGAAATATCAGGTGAGTGATAGCTGGATGTAATGGTTAGTTCACAAAGAACAGAATAATTTTTTTAGTAGCACATTGCTCTTCATGTTATTGATAGTTGTCAGTTTACTGGTTTTTGTTTGATGTAGAAAGTTATCCTCAACAATACTGCAAAGAATTGTGGAAATATTTATCTTTGCCTCTACTGTTTGGAATGCATGCATAGCTGTCAAATTATTGTTTCTAAAAGCAAATACTTGTTAAATGATTACTCAATTTTAATTTTTTTTCTTTTAATTGGTATTTTAGATAGTTTTTTATTATCAATAATGTTCATGATAAGATTATCATGGACCATTCACAGCAATTAGAAAATTTAATCGTCAGGACTGTACTGATTTTCTATAAGCTAAATATGATTAAGAACATTTCTATTGCAAAGCAAGTTGATAAAGGTGATTGAGCAGAGATTTCTTCTGAACACTTTAATTTGGATGTTTTGAGCTCTAAGCTCATTTTCATAAAAGGACCTGAAATGAACATAAGAAAATATTCGATTATAGGGAAACATAGAAAAGTGATGAAAACAATATATAAATAAGAAAAATAATACTCAGGGGATTAAAACTTGAACAGAGCTTAGCGGTTGATGATTTTTTGAGGATATATACTCTGCATTTCATTCAAACTTTGCTTTTGCTTGTGAATCTACAGAGACTCAAGGATATGAAGATCAAAATTTCCAGAACATGTGTCTGATATTTCAAATTAATCAATGCTAATAGGTTGATCAAAAGAACTGTTATCACAATGCAGTCTAATACAGGAATGCACAGGAGAACCTAGGTAATGACTCGTGCGACGACTCCAGCCAGCATGCTCAGTAACCCTTAGAAAATGTACTCAGTGAGTGGAACCCACATACTGCGATGCACAATGTGTTCAAATGGAATTATAGATGAAGGAAGGTTGCATGCTAGTGGACAGCGCATCTTTACTACAAAAAATGATCCTATAGTGAATTTGTTTTCTAAAATGATGCGGAATAAAAGTTCATGAAAATTTTCCGATAAAATTTTCAAAAAAAACCTTCATTTCACATCATTTTAGTAAGGAAACGCACTGTAGAATAATTTTTTCATTGTAAAGATGTGCTGCCGACTAGCGTTTGACCTTCCCTCATCTACAATTTCAGTTGTGCACATTATGCATCGTAGTATATGGGCTCCACTCACTGAACATTTTTTGTGAGGGTTACCGAGATATACATTGGTATTAATGTGTACACACCTGGTAATGGCGTTACTTTTTTATAATTTACGACATTAAAGGTAATCTGTTATCAAAGTTGATTTCACAGTTTGATCTATCATCATTCGCCTTTCAAGAGGAGTTCTGAAGATATGAGCTATACTCATGTACTAAACCAATGAATCAAAAGTTTTCTGTGTTCTATGCTGTTGCTTTTTGTATAGGTGGGGCATATAAACTCGTATCCATAAAATCATGTCAAATCAAATAATGGCTGTTTTAATTTTGTGTTGGAACTCATCTTTTGTTTGATTTATACTGAAAGTGGCTTAGAAGTTCAGAACTATTCTCTTCTCCTCGTGTTAATGGGAGTTCAGCTCTGCAGCCTTGTACGACAGAGCCAATATTGTGGCATAGGTGGATATGCCATTTGTTACAATTTCTCTCCGTACATCGATAGTCCATTTTTTCATGGGTACTAAAAGTTTGAGTTTTTAGCTACATATTTTTGCATACTGTTGATGAAAGTTGGTTGAGGCTGCAGTACTTTGTTTTCAATGAGTGTTTTTTTGTGCAGACAATGAATTCTGCACTTCTGCTAGTGTAAACTCATAACGAGTCAAGTACACTGAAGAAAACCCATTCATGTTTTTTTCTTTTCTTCTACCTCTTAAAACTTCAAAATATGGGGCTCGTTTAGCACTCAAGTGCTCAAAACCACTCATTCATGTCTTTTCATTTCTATCTATTTGAGGTAATCATTTCTTGATGTTTTATTCAATACTGACCGATTACTGAAAAATTTTGTTCCTACAATGGCTCACAACTTCACATAATTTAAGAGGATAGTTGATAACTGGTTCTTAGTTTTGTGCTCATGAATTTGATGATTTGCAGGTAAAGTGCCAGCAGCTCGGTCAGCGTGCGGCATGAGTGCCCTAAGCGATGGCCGCCTGCTGGTCTACGGGGGCTACAGCAGACAGAAAGGGCAGGGAGCCAAGGATGACACTGGGGTCATTCATGCAGACATGTTCCATTTGGTACCCAACAGTGAGTTGTCTGTCTTCGAGTGAAATTAATTTTTATGAATTTTTAACGAGTTGTTATAATAAGATTGTTTATTTTCCCATTGTGATTTCATTTCCCTGACTTAGGATGATTGTGTCATTTAAATGAAAGTGCATTTGGAACTTGGATCTACAGATACCACATATTAATGGATAACTGATGTAACAAATAAAATCTGCTGGTAAAATTCATATGCATTTCATTGGCCAGAATGTGCAGTTCTCTCCCATGTGGAACATTTACCTCAACGGATAATCTCTTAATCCAAGGAGTCCATAAATGAGAGGCTCAACTGTACTGCAGACTTTTTTATGTGAGATATAGCCAAGGATGGTGCATTGTTGGAATTCTTCTGTAGGATAATGTAACATTTCTTTACTTCTAAATTAAAGGAGTAATTAAATTAATGAAATTCTCTAAACAATCTCCCTATTATACCGAGTGGTTTCGCATACCCCGTTTTTTCATTCTTGTATGTATCCCTGAAATATTGCGCTTTTATTATTGCTTGATGCTCTATACTAGGACTACGCGTCTCTTAGCCCATCATCAGCAGACCTAGGTCCGAGTCTCGTTTTCTGGTGGCCATACCCAATTTATATAAATGGCTTGCAAAGCGTGAGTCACAGAAACCTCTTAGGTGGGGAGACATGGCTTTATTAGCTCAATTTTGCTGAACATGGTAAAATATTTTTTCAGTATTCATATAAAGTGGACATTGTGTTTTACATCTTCACTAATTCAAATGAAACTTGATAACGTTGTGATACTCTTCACAGAGAGGTGCACTGAAAGGAATTATCTTACAGCATATCATGGGGACTTGAGACTGCATTAAAAGTGGTGATTAAAGTAGGTATACTGATAGTGCAGCTGTTAGTGTGCTGTGAAAGTACTATGTTGTGGTTTCTGTTAAGATATTAGAAATATTTATAGTAGCATCCTTGGTAGTATGCAATTTTTGCGATACCCTTAATTAATACATAGTTACCTTATCTGGGAGCCGAAAAAACTCAAATGTGGCCATGGCTACCTCGTCATTAGTGGGCTAGCTCTGTTAGAATAGCTCTTACTTGACTAAAAATTTGGTTTCTTGGAATATGAGTTACTTTCATATTCTTTCTCTCTGTATGTTCTTCACAATGTTCAATGTACGAGAAATTAGCATGTACTTGTATATCAGATATGAATTTTATGTCATCTTGAAGCTTTTTTTCATGATCACATATATATTACCGTCGGGAGTTTAAGTAAGACTGATGAAAGTATGTGACCCGACGCTGTGCAGAGCACGACACGACAGGCCTGCAGTACAAGTGGGTGGCGGTGAAGCAAAGCGGTGACCTGCCCAGCCCCCCGCGCTGCTCCTTCGCCTTCACTGCCTGCTGCCCCCTCGGACAGGCCGGCGCCTGGCAGGACAAGGCCGTGCTCTTCGGGGGCGTGAACGACATCCAGCCGCCTGATGAGGATGACGAGCTCGAGGGACAGTTCTTCAATGATCTCTTTGTGCTAGACATGGCCAAAGGCAACTGGGTGAAAAGTAAGCACTCTTCTTAAGATCCAGATCTACGTAATTCTAAAAAAACTATTTAATGATAATTCTGAGTAAATTATTACTGTTGTAACGTGTGAGTGAGCAAGATGTTCCGTTGTTGATAGAGGACTTGAGGTGCAGTATGGGAGTAGGTGTGAACGCTTGCTAGATAAGTACGAGATTGGCGATTGAGGAATAAAAAGATAACTAGAGCTGGGATAAACCTTTAATCATCATAGTTCCTGTAAGAATAGTCAGAAAGATGATGATGGAGATAACTAAATAAGCGGATGAGTACCTACCGAGTAAAGGTGTGTATGCGACTTATTTTCTTGTTTGAGATTTCAAATTGCGAGCTTATGAGGGTACGTTAGTGAATTTCTCGGATTGTCATTTTTAACAGGCAAAGTAAGGTGTAATTACAGGAAGCAGCTCAAGTGTTGTGTAAATGTGACTGTTGAATCGTCAGGAGTACGAGGAGGTCATGCAATATTCTGATGGGATTGAATGCAAAAGTGAATCCATCGATTTTCTGGCGTTATATATGGCGTCGGCAATTGGATCGGGTGGATAGGGTGTAGTTGTAGTCGTTGTGTGTGTAGGTTTTAGTTTGCGTATAATTCATCATATTCTTATGTTCACTTACTAGTGTACATTTTGAACTGAAGTGAATTTAATTTTTTATAGCAATTAGGTGAGAGAATGGAGTGAGATACCCAGGAGCTGTCCTCTCACGTCGCAGAAGAAGAAGTTTCATTCATACCTCAGCCAACTTTCAGCATTCTTTCCTCGCAGTCAGTTGGCACTGTTTGGTTACCTCAGCTCTAGATAGGCCTTTAGGACTTATGTCTTTCGTGTCCTCATGGCTGTTTTCAATTTCGCTTGAAATTTTGCGTGTCACTAACTCTTCTCTATCTATTCTTTTTCTTTTCTTTCTCTTCTAAGTATGGTAGATTTCCCGTTTTCTATAGTTGATGCTCAATGGTCCATTCTTTTCACTCGCTTTGGACGACACATCATCTGGATAGGGCGCTTCACCCGAACTAGTTATTTGGTTTGATCCTGTGTATTAATCTGACAACTCATATCTATGGCTGCAAAACTATTTCATCTTGACCCCCTTTGTTTGTTCCTTAACTCTTCGACTGCAATTTTCCACGCTGATAAAATTTTGCGTCGATAAATATCTCGGTCGTGAATTTAAAAGTGAAAGATTTTGTTGAAATCAAATTTATTTGTCCTATTAGTTTTACTACCTAATCTGAATTAGCATGTACGAGAAATGAACGCAAATTTCATGAAAACTTGAAAATTTGTATTCATATGTTACTGCTTTGCCTAAGTTGGGTTAGGTTAGATAATCGAGTGTACTATAGATGGCGCACAGTGCAATCAAAGTGTTGTAGGTAGCTATCTTAGTTTCCGCATTACCCAGTAGCTTATCAGTGCTGCCCTGGGGGCGCTAGTCCCCATAGCATAGGATAGGCAAACCTAACTAGCCTAACCCTATTGCCTATGGCCTATCCTATGCCCCCTGAGGGGCGCTTTCGAACAAAAAAAGAGTTGCCCTAATCTAATTCTTGTTTAAGCTCTCAGTGCTGCGCATCACGTCCGTGAACAGTCATGCATAAATCAAGTGCACATTTACTGAAACGTTTAACAATTGGATGCTTTCAGTGGGCATTTGAAACCTTTGCATTAAATGTTCAGTATATAAAAATATCGGGAGTAATTAGCGCCCGGCACTTTCCTGTGTACAGGCATACCAAACACAGCTCAGCGCGATGTGCCCTCTGTGAAGGTTGAGGTGGAACTAACGTGCGAGGCTGACTGACTCGAAATATGTTACGACTCGACATTTGTTCTTTAAATCCCCTAATGATCTTTCAAATTATTTACTTTTAATTTTAATCATTTACTTTTTGGTCTAACGGGTTTGAGATAAGGGAAAGGAAATATAGTGGAAGCTAATGAGTCTGTTAATAATTTTTTAATTTAACTTGAAAGTTAAATCGTTGACGCCCATGTTAACTTCGCTAATTCACGTTTCAGTGCTCAGCTCAGGTAATTTGACCTTACAAACGAGGAAAATAACTACCGTAATATACTAAATCAAAATAAACGTGGAACAGTCTCATTGAGCTCTCTAATTGTATCTTAATTTTTATTCTACTATAGTGTCCAGCCAACTAACCCTGGTACATTTTCAAACTTTCTTTTTATTTTACTGGGATCACTAATTTCCAATTTATTCTTCATTTAAATCAACTGGCACTGGCATCCGCCTATTCCTCACTGCTCTTGGCACGGCCTCAACCATGCCACGTGTTTTGTGACTGCCTGAAGTTTACATCCCTACCATCCGACGGCGTTACTCTATTGCCACCTCTTACAGTTCATATTCGCTCTGATGGTCCACGTCTCATTCAATTCACTTACAGGATATTCTGTGGTGCTCTTTAAAGGGTTCTGAAAAATACTCAGGTCACAGTGAGATTATGTGCTAGTGTGAAGTCCAACTTTTAGTGCGATGAGTCTATTTTTTACTTGATCCGTAGAGTATAACTCAAGTGTTGGTTGGAGTACCTGTTGCGCTGTCCTTATAATTTAGAAGTGGCTCATGTGGAAACTTGATTTCAACTTTCTTATAGTCGAGGTGACCGGTAAGCAGGGCGCTGCAGAAGAGGGCAAGAAGAGGCGGAGGGCAGAGCCTGGTGCTGGTGGGGAGGCTGAGGAAATGGTAAGCGTTTTCGACTTCTTATGGTTACTTCTATGTTAATTTACAGTTTTTTAGTTGTTGAATGAATCTTCGTATTTATTTATGATCAAATAAATTGAACAATAAAAATAAAAAATATCTCAGTTTTTAAAAAGCCAAGTAGGCTATTATAATTTGTATGGGGTTAGAAGGCATCTCGCCGTGAACCGTACCAGAGGAAACCCTTCTGCCAAGGATTTTGGGACTTTGCGCACTTTAAGAGATGTATGTAATTTTGGAATTGCACTTTGGCTCGTGTCTACTCCATAGTAGTTTCCCAGCTAAATCTTTAGGAAATAAACTGCTATTAGGCGTCTGCTATGCCCTTATTTGTAGCTTGTATTTATATTTTTCTTTTGATCTTTTTTGCGTTAGGGAAGTCGACCTGTCGTGCAACTGACACGATGTGCAAGCTTTTCTGTTTCGTTTGCCTTCACTTTTCAGTGTTTGGTCTCTAAGGGAAGATGATATTTTTTTTCAGCGGGTGATAATCTTTACGATCTGCTCGTGCAGTGGGGAGTTCGGATTTATTTCTCTGTTAAGTAGTAGAAGCGAACAATCCTATTGCTCCTATCTAATGGTAACACTTCGGGAATGAAGTTACTATGAGCTCATTACCTTAGCATTTTCTTCAGCAGTGATGCATAGAAATTGTTGCTGGTACCTGCTGTATGTGGTATGTACACAAGCAAGTGCTGATACGTCTATTCCTTCGATCTAGGGGAGAGTAGAATGAATTAAATGGTTTTTAAAAAACTATGTTTTAGACCTGCCCCCGTTGTTAAAGTATGTGGGAAAATACCCTTTATNGTATATATGCCGTAAGTTATTTATTTGTCACAGGAAACAGACGCCACAGATGAAGCTGCTGCCAAGCTCTCTGAGACATCTCTGGAGCCGAAAGTTCATACTGTCGTCACTGATGGCGTCTTCACTGTGAGTTTTTAGTCGATATCCTAAACTTGTAACTTAGTCGTCTTTGTATCCGCGGTGCCTACCTCCACCGTGGATACTACAGTCACCAACAGCATTCTCTCCGTCTCGATTAGCCTTACCGCACTAGCAACCAGTATTTCCTTGATCTTCGGAGCGATGCGGCGTTAGTCCTGCTGCACTAGCAAACTATGATACCACCATTACTGCTACTACTATTATGACTACTACTAGTCGTCTTTGAATAGAATGGCTGTCGTTCGACAGAGTAGAGCTAACAACAGTTTGTTATGTCTGTAAATTTACTTCTTCCATCATTGCCCAGAGTACAACGGAGGTTTCTACTAATACATTCTTTACTAATACAGGATATGCCAAGGGGTTTTTGTCACACGTTTCTTCTGTAGTCCTAGAGGCTGCAGCCCATTTGGCATGGGGTCGATACTGTGAGCAAATTGAAAAACATTTTGGCAGCCTCCAGTTGTGCAATCTTAATTCTTAAGCTTCTATCTTAGCGATTGTTTTCGGTGATTTTTTGGGGTATTTTTTTGCAACGGGTATGTATACATATACGATAGCAATTTTTATAACTCGAAAATATGTTAATTTATTACCAAAATTAATTGCGATTGCAGTCGAGAGTCATTCGTGGATTTATACTCGTTGCATAGCTCGTCCTCATTTGGCTGAAGAACCAATTGGTTTCAAGGGGGTTTCCAAATCAAGAACCGCTATTTTTAAAATAACGATTGTCAGTTTGAAAATGCGAGTTTCTGAGTTGAAAATCCATTTGAGTGCCAGTTGAAAATGTCAAACAATCGTATTGATGTGGACAGTGTCTTTCGTCTCAAATTTGAGAAATTCCTGGTGGATTAAAACTTATTCGCGTTTTTGTTACTGTGTTCTTCGGTGAAGTTTTTACTTTGGGCCTCAATAGCCATGCCTCGCACTAGTTTAATGGAGCATTTCTTTAGTGGAAAACGCTTGGATGGTTTTGATTACAGTACCATGCTTTATAATTCTTTGTTTACTAAAGTCGATCACAATGCTGACTTTAACAGGTGTTTGTAACAGATCTAGCGAGAAAAAATAACATTCCTAATATGTAATTGGTTGGAGAGGTATTGAATTCTTGTCTAAATTTTGCTTGGTTTATCATAAGATATCTTCTGACTTACTGTTTTGGTATGTGATCTTGATTTAATTGTTGAGTTTTATCCAGTAATTAAGGTACGTTGTGTTCATTCTCTTTTCAGTTTCAAATGTAATTACAAAGGTCACAAGCAATTTACGTTAATTTAACTTTTTCCATTGCTCACAGTGGAGAAAACTCTGGTAAACACTTTAGAATAGAGCAAGTCAAAGTAATAATTATGAACCGCCTTCGCAATTAAACTTTAAAACTGGAGCTTCATGAACACGCTACGCTCTGTTGTGGTATAAGGAAATAATTTCCTTTGGGTAATTATTATGGTATTGCTGTAGCGGGGCTAAGAACCGGTGTAGTTGAAATCATGACCTTACTCGCAGCACAACGAGTGAGGAGGTAAATTCTTCCCCGAAAAGATTGCGCTCTCTTTTCTATGTCCTTAGTGAACCACCGCGACCCCAATAGGTTTTGGTAAATTTTATGGTTGGATTAGTCCTGTTCTCTCATTTCTTTCTATCACTAGAGTAGAACACCTTGTGAAATAGGCGTTCTTCTCTGCGGTCTCCATGATACCTCAGACACGTTTATTGTCGATGCTGTACCTATGTGCTGCAGTTTGTCGGACTAATTTATCAGGTTTTCCTAGAATTAGTGCATTAATGCTGCTGATACAGACATGTCTAGACTAATGAAACAACGCGTAAATTAGTATAATATGCATCCAAATGCTACAGCTTGTGCTTTAATTTACCGCTAGTCGGTTGACGATTCTTTGAGATTTCTAAAGAGTGAGAGGGCTTTATTTAATTCTAAGTTTTTCATACAAGAATTCAATGCGTTGCAGTTGACCGTAGACCTGCAGAGCAAGGAGAGCGCAGGCACGAGCGACGCGTTGGGATCAAGTCTGGTCGCCCACTCTTCCAGAAAGAACGTCTTCTGGCCGCCTCCCAGAATATCTGCGGGCATTGCTGTCAAAGGCGGAGTACTGTATCTTTACGGGGGACTATACGAAGAAGGGGACAAGCAACTCACGCTCAATGACTTCTATTCCTTAGGTAAGTGGCACTAGCCGAGCCTCAGACACCCAGTTCCAAATAACTAAAGCATCAGTGTGCTCTCATCAAGTTCGGAAGGTAAGTTTTGCTGCTATTAGTTGTGGCGTAGAAGTTGGGCATTAAGTAAGTGCCCAATCATTCTTTCTAACAGTGAGATATGTGTGCATCGTGTTCCATTAAGATTTGTAAGTATAGCTCGTAAATGACCTTCGACAAATTCGCCCTCTAGATGTGAAAGAGGGAATTGTTGGCATGTTTGATGCAAGCACAAACAAGTTATTTCAGGGACTGGTATCCATTCGCAAGTCGAGTAAAATATTTTCAAAAACCAAGCTGTGTGCGACTACAGCAATTATTTTGATCAGTCAGCGAGGATTTATTCTTATTAACGAGACTCGTCCTGCAGGTTCGCACGTACGCCACTTCAAATTTTACCTCGACGTTAGCATTGACCTACGATGGCTGTGAGATTTCTGAAAGAGTGGACAATTTTTACATAGCTCTGGCCATTCAAATATCTTTGTCTGTAATGCGTCTCATATTTATTCAGTTGGTGACCAACGAGCATGTTTCTCTGCATACAATCTCTACCTCTCATTCTTCTTTTTTTGTGCTGATGTGGGTAGATTTCAACAGGTATTGCTTAATTTATGTACCCAGCGCTGCCTGCACTATATTCAAATGTAAGCACTATTAACATGTCCATCATTTTCTTTGACTCGTAGAAAAATGTATTAGGAATAGCTACAAAATCCCCTCATGGAGCAATAAGCCATAGGCAATAGGGTTAGCTTAGTTAGGTTTGTCTATCCAGTGCTATGGGAACTGGCATCCCCAAGGAGACATTGTTATGTTATCTCAGCTGTAAATAGGCCTTCGAAACTTTTATCTTTCGTAGCCACTTTGCTTATTTCCATTTCATGCTTTCCTCTTCAATTATACTTCAACATTTCTTTATCCTCTTCTTTCTCCAGTTGCTGCTTCTATGCTCATGGAATCTTGTGTCTGAACACACCTATACACAGATTCCACGTCTTCTATGGTCCGTACTAAATCGTCCTTTCATTTTGCTCCCTTTGGATCACACTTAGCTAATAGGGAGCTTTCAACCAATTAATAATCTAATGTAATAAATAGAAAAGAACCGAAAGTAAAAGCGATGAGTTCATAGGAGAGGACTTTTTATGCATCACAGTTTAAAAGAAAACCACTAATACCTAGCATGGTGATGATATCTGTATTAGTTGAGAAGAATGAGATATTGTTATGTTTTGTTAACTTTAGTCTCCACTTTTATTTTCATAAAAATTTCTGGGGCTGGACTTCACTTGTCAAGTGTTCATTTTTTTGAAGTTTTGTTGTGGCCGGGGTGCACGAGTTGAGCGTTTGCGTTTGAAGAATCTGTCTAGTTTTAACCGTTTCCCTCATTTGTATTGTTCACAAAGTACAAATTTCCTTAAAACGCAAAAATTTTCTTAATAATCCTGAAATTTACGGCTCTCTGTGGTACTAGTGTCGATCGTGAGAAAAGGCCAAGAGAGTTACAACAGACATTAAGGTCTTGTCACTTCTTCCTTCCTTCTTTTCTCTTCGGACCCTTGCTGAACTACTGGGTTCGATCCGCTAGTCTCACGATCCTGTGGTTTTTGATCCATATGGATGTTAACCTGTATTTTTTAAGAATAGTTGACTTCAACGCTCATGTGATAGAATACAAAATGATAGTATTTTTATTATCCTAATTTGTTCATGAATAGTTGACTTCAAAAGATACGATGCGGAGCAGCTCCACAGAAATGCGTTGCTTATAAAATTGAACTACGGTAAATCCCGTCATTTTTGTCGGGGCGCGTATCCTAGTATTCTAATGAACATCTATCTGTACTCAGCTATTCATTATGTCAGACGACCGAGAAGGCTTTTATGTCTTGAGCTACTGAATTCATCCAATAAATATTTCTTCTCTTTACACAAAGACTCAACACGTGCGCTCTACCCGTATCAAACCGTTTGTTGCATAAAATAAGGTAGTAAAATCCCTAGTATCATATTATACCGTTGTTTTGGATTCTAGCATCATTATATTCTTAACAATTTAGCCTAAATTTATTACTTAGGTATTTCCTTTGGTTGTTGTGCTTCATGGCCTTCATGAATGCCAGTAGGAATAAACTTTATGTGGCTGAAAGCCAATAAAATCTGCATCAATATAAGTAAAACGAAGTACACTCTTTTCTTATAAAGGAAAAAAATTCAGCTCTCGCGAATAACGATGAGAAATGGTATAATAGAGCAAACTGATCACTCAAAGTTTGTGGGAATAATCCTTGACAAACACAGAATCTGTATCTGATGTAAATTACTTGTGGTAAATTAATGTTTCTAGGTAAACTGTTCCTCTTACATCGTGTGATACTTTTACAGATCTCAACAAACTTGAAGAATGGCACACCATCAAACCTCTTGACCAGGCAGACTTGGAGTGGTTCGACTCCGAAGACGAAGACGAGGACGATTCCGACGACGACAGTGAAGAGAGTGACTGAGTGAGTTGAACCTTCAGCTTGTTTAATATGTTCTGCGCTATTGCTTGTTTCATCCATGTGGCTTCTATCGACTTTCGATAGCGTCTCTTCATTAAACTTCGGGGCCTTGAAATTTGGAATCTGGGAGTTTCATGAAAAGGGTCGAGTATCTACATTTAGCCGTAAAATCATTCACTATTGATCGTTGGCCTGTTATTACGTTAGCGAACTTTAGCGATCGACACCTTCAAAATTTCTGTGAAGGTGCTCTAACGTTAATTTCAGACACTTATAATTGTCAAATTGGTAAGTAATCTCTTTTTTTTCAGGACCGTCAGGAAAGCGGCAGCATTTGAAAAATATACGTGAACGCTATGGCACTGATCTTGAATTTTTTTCCTTTGAGTGTTTGAAGCTGATGGATGCATTCTCACTAAAACTTTCTCATAAAACTACATTTAGTTATGAGAAAAGGTTTGGCCGTGCTTTCCTGCTGCTCATCATCATTCAAAAACGTCCTCTTAAGAAACATTTTAGAAACATTTAGAAGCATTTATTTACCACAAGTAATTTACGTCAGATGCAGGTT
>VOMN01069874.1:0-12627 GCA_014899125.1 Orchestia grillus | reverse complement strand
ACCTCAACATTATTGAGCATTTATGGTCGATTTTAGAGATTCGAGTAAGAAGTCAATTTCCACCGTCTCTAAAAAAACTGGAGGGTGTTTTAACTGAAGAATGGGCTAATATTCCTTAGGAAACAATTCGCAATTTGTACCTCGGAGAATGGATGCTCTAATTGCCTCAAAAGGTACACCATATTAAAATATATTTTGCTGATTTTTCAAGGTGTTTCCATTATTTTGTCCCACCCCTGTAGGTATCAGCGTAAATATCTCGGGGGACTTCGCTCTTCCCACAGATACGTTTGATTCTTGAGCGCCTCTGAAATGGGTAAGCTAAAAGTGCACGTATGACTCATTTCAGTGTTATGGAGAAATAGTGCTTCTCGGCACAAGTGCTCGTTGTGTAGACTGGACACGCTGCGGTTCACAGGGTGCGCAGGTGTTAGAATGAGAGAAAATTCCGTCTGTGGATAGTGCAATATTTATGGAAGAAAAATACTCATTGGTACATGTTATTAACTAAAGTGATATAGTAAAAATATTAGCCAAGAACACAGAAGAAATAATGGGAAGCCTTTTTGCATTTGTTTAAAATTTTGTCCAGGTATTTGAGGTTCGCGGTAGAACAAATTGGCGCTTTGACATGCATCGGTCGATGAGTGAATAATATTCCAAAACTTGCAGGAATAACGGTCGCAAAATAAGCGTGCGTAGATAACCATTACCACGAAGTAATAAGGTGTGAAGGAGTGCTAATCCACATGTCATCCTCGATATTACCGAGCGTAGGCTCACACGTTTGGGGTACTAGGCCACGCCCACTCTGTGTTTACAGTCTCTAGAACGCAATTGAAAATAGCCAAACTTAGGACGGAATAAATTAAGTTCTTATAAACAGATGTATAGAACTAGTGGCCCGCGCAGTAAGTGTTAATCAATATCAAACACTTTAGTGAATTCTTAGCTTCGGATACCAAGTTGAACTTTTATGTTGAAATGGTGATTGGTAAAATATTTTGGTAAAGGAATACCCTAGTGTGTTTTTTATCATTTGCTAATGTAAGATTTTCTCCAGACGCTGAAAACATAATGGAATTTTACATCCAGGGAAGCTCTGTGGAGAAAAAGCAAGTACTTGAAAAGATTATTTGAGAAATAAATTTTTAAATTTGAGTAAAACCTAAACAATCGTAAAACTATGCTAATGTAATACCAGGCCGTTTTTCCTAGTTAAACTGCTTTTACAGCCTAAACTTATTTAAGATTTTCTTTAGAACGATTCTACGAGTTCGTTGTGAGAATTTCGTACAACAGGAAATCCTGTCTTGCGATAAGTTATTTTAGTATTCGTAATTCTACTCTCATTCCCCTGAAGAAAACTATGAAACGAGCTATCCTTATGTAATATTTGCGGGCACACTTTTAGGGCTCCTTAGTTCTCCCTCTCGATGGGTTCACATATTGTTCTGCCCTCGTGAGTATTTATGTGACCCAGCAACGCTGGCTGCGGGAGCCTTCTTTTAGCTCCCACGTCGAACCGTAATTACAGCGTTCCTGTCCTGTACGAGCTCTGACTTCGTTCTTCAATTTTTTTATCGTTTTGAGGTGCTCCCTTCCTTTGCTGATAAACTCAAGTGATTGCAGTGCTTATACTTTGCCCAGTCAAGCTTCGCTTCAGTTCTTCATTGTCAAGAGCTAGATTTGAGGGACCGTCTCGTGGAGTTTAGTACAAATGTTTGAAAACGTTTTTTTCATTGCAAACGTACTTTCATGCGTATTTTTCAACATGGCAAAGTTTCTAAACTGTACCTACAGAACTGATCGCTGTAGGCGAGGAAAAAAATTAGTTTGATAAAGTTACGCATTATTACCCGCGAATGATGTATAATTACATTATAAAATAAATTGAAAATCCCTCTGTGACAACCGCACTGCACGTAGGCGCATGAATTAGGAGGGAGCTCCTCTCAGAGGGCATAGTATAGGCCATAGGCAGTAGGGTTATTAGGTTACCCCAGCTTTAGCTAGGCCCTCAGAAATTCTATCTTTTTTTTTTTTTAAAGAAAAAAATTTCACGAGCAAAATATTTATATCATCTAGGTTCGTGAGTGTCCCAAATTTGAAAGTGACATGTTCGATAATATTTTTTCCTCAAATGAATCGGTTCCTCTCAGACTATTGGGATTGCTTGCGTAGCAATTGAATATTTAAACCAGGAACAATTTGCGCACGTGACCAGCCTTTTTTGAACTTTGGCTTGCGAGACGAGTTCTGTGATCCATGTTTTGTGAAGAGAAGATAGACTTCAACTCGTTTGGTCACGTCATCCAAGGGAAGCACGGAACTGCGACCGAAACGAACATTGAAATAAATAGCGATCCGTGAGCCTTAAGTTGTCTGATGTATGTACGTTATTGTTTTTGATTTTCCGCCTTCTTGTCCCGAAAACGAAAATTGGATTTTTTGAAATGATATATTTCGTCGAATGGATTTCCGAAAAGAGTGATTGACGTGCTCGTACACGAGTGATTACTTGGAATAAAACCTACATCTTCGTCGTGGTACTAGGAGAGCTTCGAGCTTAAGCTATGCGTGATGGCTAGATCACTTCCAACAGATAGACAATTTAGGAGTTTTTCATTAATTGTTCGTCTCCATTTATTTAACCGGCAGTACTAAGAAAATATAAACTTTTAAGCTTTTGCTTCGTACGTCTGCATTAGTTTCATGTTAAAATATTGATCTGTTTGTGTATCATTATGCCTTATAGTTGCTCTTTAATAAATATTTTGAAATCAATTTAGCCGGATGTGCCTGATTCAAATTTCTGAACACGAGTGAACGTTCTTTACAGAAAGCCGCGGTTACAGCGAATTTCTAGAGAAATAAAGGAAAAACTGTAAACATAACCGCACGACCGGTTTTCTGGTAGTGACACTGTAAGGTAATAGCACAGGACACCATCGAGTAGCACGCTTGCAGTACTCTGTTGGCTTCATTTTGTTTTTTGAACCGCCTTTCTGAAGAGACGAGTTAAAGCAATTAAATCCGGACTGCATTCTGTCTTGTTGTATGTACATCGTGATATTTGAGCTGAGTGGTCATTTCATGATGATCTTTTTGATGCCCGCAGATTGGTCCGGAAACGATGGAGAGCGGACTGGGACAATGCTACTGCCTGCGATGGAACAACTTCCAGAGCAGCGTGGTGACGGTGATGCGAACGCTGCTGCAGGACCGAGCCTTCCTTGATGTCACGCTGGCCTGCGACGGCCGCAGCCTGCAGGCTCATAGGCTCGTGCTGGCGTCCTGCTCAGACTTCTTCAGTGACGTGCTAAAGGTACGTGCCGCTCTGGGGTGGTCTGGTGTACTGATGAGTGTGTGGTGGTCTGGTGTACTGNGGTGGCCTGGTGTCGGACTGATGAGTGTGTGGTGTGGTGGTCTCTGATGAGTGTGTGGTGTGGTGGCTTGCAGAGAAGTGTAGTGAGGCTCAGGCGTGTCTGGTGACTTACTGTAGTGCGAGTGATGACATAACTGAGGTGCATGGTGACGTGTTGTCGGTGTCTGTAATGACGTCAACTAAGGTGCGTTCAGACATGTTCGCGATGATGCGCTTCAGAAGCTTGCGTACGTGAGAGAGAAAATAATTAGCGTCGGCTCAAGAGTTAGGGAGTCACATAGATATGGGCGTGCGTTTTATCATGCTTGAAAATTATATTGCTTTTCACAAAATTTACTAAAGTTACATGTTGTGAGAACCCGATTTGTAGCTCCGACACATGACGGAACGTGATCAAACACTTGTTATTTCGCTTAAGGTAAATCTGTGGTGTTGGGTGCCTGAAGCTCAACACCCATCGAATATTGGATTTTTTCCAGAGTTATGAGTTCGTACATAATTATCATTATATTTTATTACCGTGTTTTTTAATTTGCTATTCTTAGGGTGCATAGGGCCGTCTTAACTTACATTCGTTTAGTTCTGTAGATTACATAGCGTTATCGACATATTGAACAAAAGAATGCATCAGTCAGAACCTGTAATCACGGTTTTTGTGATGACCCTTTTTCTCTGATCACCTGTCAGGTTCATTCAATTCTATTTTGGGAGTTCGTTTTGATGAGAGCTGAGCTTCCTCCGCTTAATGCACGTATCTTGTACCTGTCAGGAAAACCAAACGGAGCACCCCATTATATTCCTACGGGACGTCAACTTTTGGGAGCTCGAGGCTATCCTTGACTTCATTTACAACGGACAGGTCAGTGAGCTGCTGCTCCAGTGCTCTTATTTCAGCTCAGGTTGTAACGTTTCGCCTTTTTTAAACTTTAACTTTGTCTCTTGATTTCATCTGCGAGATTCTGTGGTATGATAGTAAATTTAATGTTTATATCGTTATTCAATATCTATTTTTAGCTTTTTGATCATTCCCACCCATAATCGGGACGCATGTTTGGTGCAGCTTATCACAATTCAATTGGTAATAATGACATAGCTCTTTACGAATTGTACATCATCCATCATGTGTAAGCTGGAGTCTGCAACCTGTGGCTTGTGAGCCTGACTTGGTTTTTTGTTCACTGCAACTGGCTCACAGATGAAGCGTAGCTGACAGTTTTCTTAAAGATAACGTGTGTGTTTAGTTGTACTCAGTGTTAAAAATATATATGGTTCACGGAAATGTATATTTGACTTTCAAGGCTCTTCTCAGCCCAAAAAATTCATAATACCTGGTGGTTTAGAGATGGTTCCACGGTCTTTCTGTCTGCGCAAACCCGCGTTACCTGCCCTGATAGACGGTGTGCGTCTGGTTCATTCAAGCTGATATTTAAGAGCACTTGTGGATGTCGCAATTTTTTTTTATTGGTACCCTTCCTTATTCAATCTCGAGTCATTTTTGTTCCCTATGATGGTTTTTCCGTACATTATTTTTTAACAAATTCGTGAGAATTTATGTGATCATAAGCGAAATTCAACTGTGATATTCATATTGAGGCAACTAGCGCGTATTAAAATAGAGTTATGGCGTTCTTGACCATGGAGTTATTACGCAGTGCTGTCTCATTTGCTGGGCCAGTGTTGTTGAATAGTCACCAGCTGTTTAATTTATCTGTAAGTAATCCTCAGTCTTTCTTGTATCGAGCACGTCGTACTTGCATGTGCGTGTTTTTTCTCTCCCACGTTTCACTATTTTTTAAGATCAAAGTACGTTTCAATATAATTTCCTGACTTTTTTCTGTAGATTTTTATCTAAATAATTTATACTTCGATAAAGTGAAAATTTGTTCTAGTTCTCTGCGTTTAGTTTGAATCTTTAGAGTATTGGGAACCGCTATCATTATGATCGAAGCTTGGTTTACGCGATGCGCAACGTATATTATGAACTGGTGTGTTATTAACAAGCGAGCCAGTAAAGCCTTTGTAAGCTCATCATACTTATTGATTAGAATTATTATTGTACCAAAAAAAAAGAAAAAATCGTAGAATTCGACCATAAAGACCATTTTCAATATGTAGAATAAAATAGAAAAATTAGGATACAAAGAAATGATCTTATCACGAACATTAAAATTATACCAAGTGTAATGGGAACGCAGACCATGTGTCGTTTAAAACAGGGTTGTCTTATAAAATACAGAGATTTTAAAATGCGTAAATCTGTGGTGCCAGAAGTGGGAGAAATTATATCAAAATGTTTAGGCGCACAGGAAGATCGCAAAAATTAGCGTGAATACGAACAGCAGAGTGGGCAGGAGTTGAGAGAGGACGGTTGGTGCTGGAACGTCTTCCAGCAGCTCAGCCACACGAACACAGAGAGCTCTCGCAGCAGAGCCCACGTATTCCGACGCCTATCGCACGCAACAGTGTTTATATACTATTGACAAAAGCATGTCTTTGAGAAGTTTGTCTTTGAGATTAACTATTGAACATATCTTGTATTTAGTTCGTGTGTTCTAATTGGTTCTTGAATCTTGAGTCGTGGTAGCTTTGGTGACTTTGGACATGTTTTTTGTGGCGTTGGGATATCCGGAATGATGATGCAAAAGGAAGCATTATGTTACATCTACGTCCTAATTCGCGCTTCATTGAGCAGTGAGTTTTTTTCCTGGAAGAGCATTAACGAATCTTTTCTCCTTCAACGTATCGCATTCTAATTCTCTCCTTGGTTTAACGTATAAACCCAATATTAAGTCAGCATCGATGGTTTCGAGATTTGTTCAGTTGTTGGTTAGACTGACTACCTAGTATAAGTGTCATAGTGTGCAGGTGTCGGTTATCAGCGTAACCTACTAACATATTCCAGGAAGATTATATGTGATGCTTTTATTTTTATACTTTTTTACAGCAGGATGCATGTTCAACGCAACCATCGAGTGATCTATAAATCACCGTGGTGAGTCAACTGATGACTTTGCTTATCTGTGTTCTATTTTTCAAGCTTGAGAATACTTGCCTTCACTGCAGGTGAACATCATGAGGGAACAGTTGCCTGGCTTCATTCGGACCGCAGAAGCCCTCCAAATCAAAGGCCTTGCTGCTGTCAACAATAACAACAACAACCCCTTCAATTTCAACAACAACAATATCAATAGCATCAATAATAACATCATAGCTGCGGTCAATAATAACAACAACAGTAACGATATGCTTAAATATTCCCACTTGTCTGAATCCAAATTCGGCAACGGACAACTAGAACCTGTGGCTCTGGACACCAAGTACGGGATACGGTGTGGCAGCCCCGCCACCTCACCCCCAGACTCGCCACCAGCCACACCCAACCACAAGAAGAGACGCCTCGACTCTCCACAACCTCCACCGAACCCCTCGTCCCGGTTCACGGAGTCTGAGGGTCCTCCTAGATTATTGGAGGATGAGGTCTCCCCTCTCAAAGGGTCGCCTCCGTTCGCCATCTCTGAGACTTTACAGTCTCTGGCGCTTTCTGGTGAGTGCCCACGCTTTCCAGACTGCTCAGTCGGGATGTCTGGACGAGCGAGTCCAGCTCGCTTTGAGATGAGGTAGAGGTCATAGTTATGGGGTCTCTCACTGTTCGTGTTTTTTGTACCATTCAACTTTTTTAAAAGGATGGGCAAGTTTGAGTAATGCAACGTATGCGCATATGTAGAACGTGAAAACCGTGTCAGTCGATGTTCGTGAAGTTATATTTGACTCTCCGTTTATTTGTTGAAGAACGAGTTTGTATAGTTCTGGTTGAAATTTCATCTAATGTAGTGTAGAGGTCATTTTGCCAAACTCAAATGAAACCTGCTTAATAATATTTATGTAGTCAAAACGTTGTTGACTTTAGGGTGACGTTATGATATTTGCAGTTGGTGCATATCTTTCAGTAAATCGTGACTATCTTAGATATCTTCCTCAGTATAGTATCTGCGTCGCGAATGTTCGGCATAAATCTTTCTTACGGCGCAAATGTATACCGAGTGATGCCTTTGAACAAGTTCGATAATGGCTTTACTTGCCCACTTTCTATGAAGTATTTGTCGTTAGCATTTTTATTACCAAATAAAAGGTGATACTGCGGAGGTCATGTAAATATTTAGCGTGCCGTGATACAACAGCCGTCAGTGACAATGAGGCGCTGGCACTGCTGTGTGAGCTGTAGAGTCTGCGAGCTGGTACAGGGTCAGGCAGACAGGACAGAAAATTCCTTCTTTTTGAATCATTAGATAGAGCGACACAACGTCGTTCATTATTCACGACTGTTCGTAGGTGTTAGTTTTACATGTTCCCCGGTTGGTATACTAAATAGTGTAGGTTAGTGTACGAACTATTTTAGGTTAAACAATCATTTCATCCCATCGGAAACGTCATTCCTGCCCCACTCTAGATATATTATTGTATTGTGCTTCAGCCGTAAGATTCCTTCAGCTTTGGTGTACTACAGCGCCCTCTTGAACTCCTTTTCTAGAGTACTTGTTGATTCGGTATTATCCATAAGACAAACAAAATAGTTTTCATTCAAATAATTGCGCCTCAAGTCGCTTCTTGAACTCTTGTTTACTCATTAAGTGATTCACATGCTTGTTTTATGACTTCTTTGTTCACTTAACATAGTCATCTCTTCACTAGGTTTCATACGTGCCTTCATTCATTCTTCTCATGAGTTTTGAGTTGGTGCGTTCG
Source organism: Orchestia grillus (assembly GCA_014899125.1). Taxonomy (NCBI): domain Eukaryota; kingdom Metazoa; phylum Arthropoda; class Malacostraca; order Amphipoda; family Talitridae; genus Orchestia; species Orchestia grillus. Next base: position 4,496 of record VOMN01069874.1, on the reverse strand, counting down.
ATGAAGCCCTAAATGAGGACGTAACCGTTGTACTCTGCCCCGCATGGCAGGCAACTCGTCAGCAGCGAACTCGATAACCAGCGTGGCGAGCATGGCGAGCATCTCGGTGGCCAAGGCGATCTCGCTGTCCAAGTTGGTGCACGAGATCTCCTCCCAGGCGTCCATTGCCAGCCTCAAGGCTGCCTCGCTGCCGCCTCACCACCCGTCCCTCCCGCCTGAAGACCTCATTAATGGCAGAGAAGAGGGAGACCACCATGAACCCCACACGCCTCCCCCTCAGCAGCCTCTTCCCCATCTCCCCTCGGCCCACATGCACAATACCAGTGAGTGTCTAGTAATTTTTTGCTTTTTGTATGAAAAAGGGATTTTTTGTATTTTGTTTAGTATGAAATGACACCACGAAATTGTTCGTTACAGCTTAATTTATGCATGAATTTTTTTAAAGTTTTGTTTAGTTACCGAAAGGGAAAGAAATTTGTATCACGGCTTTGACAGTATACGACACCCGCCAAAAATGACAGGTCTAACTCCACAGGGTGTTTAAAAAACTTCAAGTCAATTCATTATTGCATTTGATTTAAGGCTTTTTTACTAACTCGGCAGGGCGTTCAAGAAATACTGACGTGGCTAGTTGACTTTTTTTTACCATTCAGTGTTTATTCTTAAAATGAATGGTATTTTCCTAGTGAAGTATGTAACAGGTCACAAATGTTTTTCATCGCTTTCTTTGAAATCAACTATTCATCACCATACCATGTTACCAAAATACTGTCATATCTCGTTCTAGAAATTAAAATTTAATTTCTGTTCGAAAAGATTCATTTAGGATACGTCACTCAGTATCCCATCTACGACACCGCCGAATATCAGCACAGCTTACGGTAATTTTCTCATATGACGTAGTGAGGGGGATGGAATGACCAACCAGCCAATCAAACAAACAATTAACAAAGTTAATATTATTGTGTAGTAGAATTGTTAAGTGATCATGCTGTAATGCTTCCAATCTTATCAGGCGACCAATACCATAGATTTTATTCTCTTGATCAGTAGAAGTAGTACAGGGTGTCCTAGAAGTAACTGACCCTTGCGTTGATTGTGTTGATGAGTAAATAGGATACCAAATTGTAAGGCGTCTTATCAAAATGTGGTATCCAAATTAAAAGGGTCAGTTATTTCTGCGCCTTTCAATTTGGTATCCTATTTACTCATCAGCGCAAGGGTAAGCTACTTCTGAGACACCCTGTGCTATAAAACGAGGCGGCGTGACGATCTGGAAAAATTCCGACCACATTGGCCTATACTGGCACCACATTTGCAGAGGTGGGCAATTCGAGGAAAAGCCTAAGTCGAACAACGAACTTTCGATAGCTGTGTGTGTGAGAGGGAGAGAGAAATATAGGGAGTACTTTTATGAAGATCTACCTGGAAGGGGTAGAAATCATCTAAAACTATTGGCTCGAAAGTCTGTCATCTAAAAGATGAGAAAAAGTAGCCCAAATTAGTTATTGTCGCGTATGAATTTAATGTAATGACTTTGAGAAAGTATATTCATATAGTTACGACTGGTAGATGTATCTTAAACCAGAATAAACGAACACTAAGTAAATGTGGACCAAGCAACAAGTATTTTTTTTAGTTTTTCAACATATCCAACAAACAGTTCATACAATCAACTGGTAAAATTTCCAAATTTTATCCTAATGCGAATTGACAAAACAAAGAAGATTTTTGGCATCCAGCATCTCATGTAAAAATTTGAACTGTTATAACCGATGTCAAAGCATTTCTGACATTTACAAACCAATCGTAAATTCTTTACTCTGAAATTATTTCAGCTAGACAGACCAAAAAGTAAATGAAAATAAGCATCTTTATCTGTATATTGGAAACACATTTGCCCATCACAACTTTCTCGGAAAAAAACTCTCTGCCTTGAACGCGACTTTGGTACAGATCGTCGAAAGCTCGCTCAAAATATAAAAATTCCGGAAGACGTCTCTCACTCAACTTATAAGTACTATTTTATGCGTGCAAGTACTGTACAGATAAGTTTAGTAGATACTGTGGTCAAGGTTGGGTCGCACTGTATAAAAAGGAAACGAAAAAAGTAGGGCTGATTATTTCGGGAGAAGTAATTCTGTGATTTACGTCGTTGAAAACTGGTAGATTAAATTAATGAGGTCTGTCAAGGACAAGGGAGGAGCAAAGTGGCTCTTTAACCTGAACATTTTTAATAACAAATAATGACTAGTGCACATATGCACCAGTCGGATTGAAACGGTAAATGCGTTAAAAGTATGTATAAGATTTGTCTATGTGTCGCCGTCAGAAAAATGTGTGAGAAACGAATTTAGCAGAAGTAAATGATGCCTTTTGAGTATTTATTGATATCGAGACGGCGTGTGAGGGAAAAGTTATGTGAAAACCTTATTTACGTGAGTGGGAGAAATTTTTTTAATCTAGCGAACTTTCCTATGCCTGTAAATGGCTTATTGTGTTATCAGGGTAAAGAACTATGTGTGGGGTTGTTTGCTACTGCTGATGAGATTTATGTTTGATTTTTGTGGTGACGGCACAGCCGGTTAATGTATGGTGTTAGTGTGAATAAAAAAGCATCGCTCTGGGGGTTCGAGGTTTCAAAATTCTTGTATGATATCACATTTTGTTATCGAACAAGAAAAGGAGCAGTTCTTTAGTACAACGAAAAGCGTTAGTGTCAAGTGGTTATACTGTACAGACAAAGGTGAATGAATTTTGCCAGTGTAAAAAAGTAATGGAGCAAAGCTGAGAGCGAGATGTGATAGAGGTAGAACTGGGTAAAAAAACATGATGGATCTAGCGAGAGGGAGCTCGATGCAATCTATAGATACCATGGATGTAAAGCGTGAGCCACCATGCATGAATTATGCTTTAGGAACCGTAAATATTTGACGAATCCTCCCGACGAAGAATAGTGCCACCATATTGAGTGTTATCACTATAATTATTATTATTATTCTAATTTTTTTTAAATAGAATACTCCATCAGGTTCTACTTTTCCGATGATGTATTCTACATATTTTATCGCTATTACTTCTTTACCTGATGCAATGCCGTAAGTAAACATTGGACGTTAACCTTTGTAACGCTTCATGTATACTGTATGTGCGTGGCGGAAACGTTTATCCTGAGCATTTCTTAGCCATTTAAAATTTTTTTCGCTCAGTGTTGAACGACTTTCTGATTTTAGTCAATCAACCAACTGGTAGTAGCGGGCTCAAAGGAATGCGAAGTAAATTAGGGTTTCTCAAGCTAAACTGATTTCACAATCTACCACGCTGCTTGGTAGGTTATTCGTTTGTGCTCTGGCACGCACTCGTTGAACCCATTCAGTCAGTAATATTATTCAGCAGAAAATCCCTTATCAATGGGCGCTGAATATAATCTGGAGATAGACTTTTCTGCATTTAAATAGTTTTCGCCGTATATGTTTAAATTTCATTTCAGCTTTACCTGAATTATGTACAGCCATAGCTTTATTCAAGATTCTAAAATTCGTTATGCTCACCATAGCCAAACAGATGGTAAGTCGTATTAACACTTGTATGATCAAATGCATTTCTCGCTGTAACGAATCTTTTCCGATGTTGGGCGTTTGCGTGTTTCAACTGGAAAAATTTGTGGGTAAGCTGTAACAGGTGCCCTACGCGTCATATTCGTTACCAGATGTTGTAAAGTGAATTTAAACCCGTTAAAGTATACATAACCTTAGAAATAACATTACTTAAACTGACAAAAAAAATTTGCCGCTCGGCATCATAGGGTTAACGACGCCTTTTTCTAAATAACCAGCGTGATGCTAAAATGAACTGGTTCTTATGTGCAGAAGACTGGGCGTCCAACAAAAACGAGGACGGATTTCCTGCATGTTCGCTGTGCGGCAAAGTGTTCAAACACCAGGGCTCCTTGGTGGCACACTACCAGGTGAGGGTCTGCACGGCTCATTAGGGTGACACCGACTTGCTTATTTTGCCTCGTTTGCAGAATTATTTTCAAGTGTATGTGACGCCCTGACGCTGGGCAGAGGATGCCCCTGTCCATGCTGCAGATGAATCTGCAAGCATAGATAGTCCTCTGTGTACAGTTGAACCTCTCATTCACCACACAAGGACCAAATAATTGTTTAAATGAACGAACTATTCCGTAAAAGTCGTTCATATTCTATGTTCTTGGGTTTTTTTGCCCAAGCTTTGAACGCAATGATAAGAATTTAGGACTAAACTGTATTATTTCTAATGTCCTTCAGAAAATGGCAGTTATTCTTGAAGGATTAACGGACTGACTGGAGAGGAAGATTATCCGTTGGCGTAAAAATTTCACTGGTCTATTTTGCATTTTTGTACTTAATATTCTAGCCCACGAAAGGTATATTCAGTCTAGCAAATTTTGTTGGTTGTGTCCTATAGATAAAGATATGCCTAAAAATTACGCAATGATTTTGGTTAATTTTAAC
>VOMN01069867.1:0-16415 GCA_014899125.1 Orchestia grillus | reverse complement strand
GCTCGATTGAGTGACCAAGTCCGTCAAGTCCGTAGCACACTTCTTATTGAGTGATCAAGTCCTCCCACGAGACGTCGCACAGCCATCAACGCAAATTACGATTTTTGGTTTCAAGTTTTCCTGTGATATTTTAAGTTCATTTGTTTTTCCATAAGATACACATAACTGTTACTGAAAATAACATTCAGAATATTGTAAGTGAATATTTTTTTTTGTTGTGGGAGGGCGCATCAAGATTTTAGAAGCGATTAGCAAGGACATGGTCAAAAAGAGGTTGGGAACTTCTGTATTAAGTCCAAAGGAGTGCTATAATGCATGCCAACTGGTCACTGACACAACAGTGCACTTCCATTTATGACAGCAACAACAGAAGATATCGTCCCAAATTACAAAATTGCCCACTCATGACGGGCTTCATGGTCTCTACGTACCAGAAGGTAATAATACAGAATAAGGATAATGTTAACGGACTGTAATGGCAGTAGATTTCGAACACCTATACATTTCTGCACAATAATAACTTACAAATGAAATAGATTAATCAGAGAGTACTAAGTTATTCTTTAACAATTATTTCAGTAACTCATGAGAGCTTGCCGTTTCGTGTTTGGAATACACGCTCGTGCATTTCAGCAGCTAAAATTTTTTTCAGCCATTTTGTATCCAATACAAACAGCTTTCAAACAAAATGTTTTTAAATCAGTAAGAAATAATTAGAATGACCTACTATATTAATGGATTAACTTGGCAGCAACGTACCTAATTGCATAGCTCTGCTGCTGACAAACGCTGCTAATAACACCACAATTGGACCCTACAGATGCGAAATCAATGTCTAATGCGATTTGTTATGAGCGCAAAGGCGAGGAAAGCCGCTACCAAGCTAATCATATTTCTTCACTATCATTATTATTGCAATAATAAGTAAAACGAGCGTTTTGACCGAAAGGTCTCGTCAACATATGGAACATAAGAGAAAAAGACTACAATTCAAGAAATGGTCTTATCAAGAACATTAAAATCAGGCCGATTATAGTGTGATCACAGACTGTACGTCGTTTAAAAGAGTTTTGTCGGATAATACATGCAAGAAGTCTGAAAACAAAAATCGGTGGTACCAGAAGTGAAAGAAATCAAGCTAAAATCGTCCAGGCGGACAGGAAAATCGTACTTCTCAGTATGAGTTCCCACAGCAGAGTGGGCAGGAGTTGGAAGACGAAGATTAGATTAGTAACTCCTTCCAGCAACACTGAGAGCCCTAGTAGTACAGCGCACGTGTTAAACGCATATTGTGCGCAACAGTGTTCTTATATTACACTACCGACGAATGCATACCATTAGGAAGTTTGCATTTACAATTAAAAGTGAAACCTATCTAGTATTATTTATTTTACCAAAATACCTTTGAAATCAATTTTAGGGGAATATTTTGATAGATTGGGGCAATTTTTTTGAGTTTTTCGGACTGAACATCGAAAGTAGGGGAAGCGAAGCAAAATTTATTTGTTTGCCCCGTATTCAGAGGATGGGGTGCTAGAATATTTCAGGCACAAAAAATTATTGATAAAAATGCCAGTCAATTGAATGGGAAAACCATTACATACTACTAAAAAAAAATTCAAGAACTCAAGTTCGTCAAGCAACATAAAAAAATTAAGTCGGGCTCTGTAGGTTCTAACTATTGAAGTTTGAATACCGTTAATTGGAAATGAAAAGGACAAAAACTGAGAAAAACATACTAAGACCCATAAAGGTTGGTTTACGGTAAACAGAGGGGCTACCTGTTGAGCAAATGATTCTAAATTTTCAGTAACATAATTGTTTCTATTGAAGGAAGCTAGAGGGGGGTCCAAAATATTCGCTAGATGAAAACCAGGAGTCCATTATGCTACGAATACTGTTCGAAACTGACAATTCCATCTAAAACCTTTGCAAAAGTCAAAATATTAACATTACTCGGTTAATATACTTTGAATTCGTTTGAAGTCGTGAATTAACGAAAAATGACCTCTGTCATCCCCAAGAAGAACTTGCATAAAAATTCATAAAAATTTGATGGCGGTATTTCTTTTTGTAATACATTTTTATGCCCAGAAAGGGGGACCAGAATATAAGCGTTGTGCGACTGAGCCCTGGCGCCACTCTATTATTAGTCGGTAGAGCGAAGCAGGCGATGACTGCAGAAATATTGCTCCTTCTCCAACACGTGCCATGCTCTGGAGGCAAACTTTTTATGCTTTTTGAGGTCTGGTGTTTTTTGTCGCCATGTTAGTGGGGGCAGAAACTGTTGCATGGCGCTTTCATGTCGGTCTGCAACAAGGTTGGAAGCGATGGTGTGATCGATGGAGCATAAAATACGTAAGGACACGATATTGCGTACAAATAATCATTGTGCAATGCTAATTAAGTCCATGCAAGAATATTTTTCCTCAAGCACTATCAGAAAGAATTACAATATCATTAAAACTTGAGTATTTTGCAAGATATTTTGCGTCCATGCAGAGTAAATTATATTAAATTTAACTTCAGGTGGGCTAATTAGCAATTAAACAAGAGAGTTTACGTTGCAAAGATAAATTCTACTTTATCAATTGAACAAAACAAAGAGACACTCAAGTCGAGATGAGCATTAAATAATTGTCCTTTTGTTAGAGTTTCACATTATCCACGATGGCTGAAATTTAACTCGTACAGATTCATGAATCTCCCGCGAAACAAATATCATCCCTAGAAATTTACATACTTCCATTTCAATACGTTCCTGGGTTAGAACATCATCGAATCTAGACCTCCAGTAAAATTTTCATGAGTTATCCGATTAAGACGAGGCATAAATTTTCAAATAGGAAGCACAATTGATACGACACCGCAGCTCATTCTTGAAAAATTACGTGGAATTTAACTTGGTTTTCACGAAGCTCTACCTTGTAGCTTATGAGCTCCAATATCAGCGCCAGACTGTTCATTTTTTATGAACAATTCATTTTCAACAATTCGAATCGGATAACCTTAATTGTTGACAAGGCAAAGACGATAACTACGAATGCCAAACATCTCCTATTACCGTCAAATTGATCAACTCATAAAGTTCTACCATGTAATGAAAGCTGTGCTTGTCGGCAGCAGCACATCTGGATGCACGGACACACACACCCACATGGAGAGGAGCACTCTAGATAGCTCGATCGAAGGGTTAAACACTCGATGTCGGGAACGCCAATCGAGGGCCTAAAAAGCATTATTGATTTCCAAGGCGAGTCACCATGCAGTATTTCAATGCTATACCTTCGAAAGGAAAACCTTCCGTACGTGACAGTGACCCAACAGAAGTTTCCTGTCACTATCCATAGCAAGGGTTCGCACTGGATGTTTATACGTTACTGGCGTCAAAAACAAAAGTGGCACTAGAAAAAAATATCGCTCAATAGTACACGGAGGAGAAGCCGGCATGGCGCCTCTACAGCGGTGGGAGCAGTAGTGCCATGCTCTTCCCCCCTGCATCTCCACACCCCCTCATCACTGGCTTACAGAGCAGGGGCTCTCACTCAGGAGAGGATTGTGGAAGGGTGTGGTAAACTTGGATGAAAAAGAAGACTGAAGTCTAGTCACACAACAAAAGAATTAAAATACACACAACTTTTTTTTGTGAGCGGAAAATTTCAATTATCAAGTGCTGAACCCATGCATTTGTTGTTCATGAAGATTTACAAGTACTAAAATGAGTAGTTTGAGTGAAAGTAGTTTCTTACAAGGATGCGAGACCGAGAGTATGAGAAAGGTATAAAATTTACAAAGAAAAATAAATGAGGACAATTATCAAAAATTATGAACATAATAGAAGTCATAACGCTTACTAAGTGTTAGCAAGATTTGCAGAAGCTTACGCAAGGGCTCACAGATAAATATCACAGGATCAGGATAGTCACGATTTGCTGACAACGGCCACGAGCGAATGAGTAATGATATCGACAAAACACGGATGTCGACGAAGCTAACGACAATGTCAGTAATGTTGTACCTAATTAACATGATAATGATCAAGATAGCAATGACGCCTTGCAATGTAGCACAATAGGGTGCGACATTCTCGCTTATATCTTCTATTCTCACTTGAGTAACGACACAAATTCTTGCAATGGGCTGATATTTTTATTAGTTTGAAATATTCATATATTTGAAAAGTATGCTCATCTTTCAAATATGCTTGCTATGGAGGCCAAGTGCTTAGTTAACGAATACGCGGATGGCAAACATTTCCCTACGGTGCGAGAGAAACGTTACAGCAATTCCACAGAATACAAGATTTTGCGCTTTAGCAGCAGCAGCACTTGCGATATTTTATTCCCGCAATTCATGGAAGTTTTAGAACATTCGGCACATCGTCTCCTTTAGAGCGTCGTGTGTTCGTAAAATTACCAAAAAACTAAGTGCTCATCGGTTCGTTATAAAGGGAATCCGCGAAAAAAAAGTACCCGAATTAAAAATGCTGTAGTTTTAAAATATTAGAGGTAGAAGAATGAAATGGGTTTCACTGAAAAAAAAGAATTTGAAGTTTTATTTTATTAAAAATTTAATACTCATTATTGATCACCGTTAATTAAAATCCTTCCCATTTTAATTCTTGTTTCTGCCATTGCTGTTTTTGTATGGCCTGAATTTCCTTTATTTAATTATGCACTATGCCGTGAACATTCCACTTGGCGTAATTGGTTTGAACTGTTCTTTTAGGTTAACGAGTTCCATATCTCGCGTGAAATCGACAAATTGCAGTGATCACGGATCCGCGTTTAAACATTTCTACCACGACAAATTGTCTCTCTTTGACTGTTAATTGTCCCATTCTTAGAGCTAATGAGCCACGATGGAAATTAATGTTCTATAGATGTACCTGAGTATTTATTATATCGTATATAATATACCAAATAAAACTTTGAATCATAATTTTTTAAATGAAATTTATTTCAGCCTCTTAGCACTAACAGTTTAGACACTATAGCGTTTATGAATCGGCTACATTTTTAGCAGACACCCTGTACAATGACGTGATGCATCGAGAATGTTGGTGGTAAATCACCATGAGATATTTTTTGCATAACGGAAAGAAAACCCAAATGCAAGCAATCTGCTCGTTCGTGTTAAAATGGGAAGAAATGTCTAAAATTTCATGGGATACGATATTCCTAGAGAACTGAGACACGGATAACAATAAGAAATGACAAAACCACCCATATAATATTAACTGAAGTCAATTTCCACCAGAGACGATGAATGTTGGGTACTCTTTCCTACTTAGCCAAAACTGAGCAGAATTGCTCCCTTTGTAATAATATTATCTTCGGGATCATTTGTCTGACTTCACAGTCCACTGCACTTCAAGGCCGCCCAATAGAAGGAAATCCTTGTGTTCAGAAGATAAGGACTCTTCCCCTACGATCAATCACCTAACGTTTCCTGAAACAACAATTCACTGTAATTCACTTCAAAAAAACGAAACCAGCCACAGATGTGACCTGAATAACAGATCATTCACTCGATGGTGGGTCAACGGTCCCTCAACAACGGTTTTTCTTCTTTTGCATGGACAGAAATGCGGCGCCCGCATGCAGAATGGAACACTTGGGTCGCGTTGGACGCCCTCGAAAGGCTATCAGGACCCGATATCCATTAGGGTGCGGCGCTGGAAAGTGAGCGAACTCCAAATCGAGGATTTGTGAAGCATTCTTTAGTGCTCGCGAGTTGAGAGACAACAGAACAGAACTGAACGCTGTCGGGTTCATCAGGGGTACAGAATATTACAGCGTAACCTTTCTGTCAACAGTTCATGTGAGCATTGGAAGCTGATATTTTTAATGAACTTCAAGCTTTTTTAGAAGACACTTGAATTATTAGGGTTATCGAGGCAATTTTTACGGCATGAAGAACTATAAGGCTGAAATATCATGGATGTTGAAACGTTTTTCAGTCAACAATGAATGTGACAATCGTCACCACCTATGTTAAGTCTCTATAAATGACGTGAAGTTCCACACATCAATCATCAGTTCAAGCTAGAGAAAGCGTGAAGGACATTTTGAGTTAACTGACTTATGCTCTTACGCACATGCCTGAAAAGTGCTACACCGATTGTTAATTTAGAAAAAAATTGAGTTACTGATTCTCCAGAGATTAATTAATCCGACCAAGGCTGAGCAAACAAAAAACAGTTATAATTTTGAAATACCAAATTCAAATTACAAATGCTATTACTTTTTACAACTCATATAGACGTAAAATGTCAAAAGATGGGCCAAAACACACATGGTGTTTCTCTACGATTATAAAAGGAACATCTGCCTTAGAGATATTAAATACGCTATTACATAAATGAGGAATTCTTGCCAAAGTTGAAAATCATTGCTCTCTTGACACGCTCGGTTGACAAAATGGTAATTGCAAGAAACAAAACTCAAAATAATTAACATTGAGAAAATAATACCACCGTACTCTAACACCGCCACCATTGGTACCCTAGAAAATAAACTAATGTGAAATTCGTCCCCCGTTGGGCATAACGAAGCTTATTAGGCATTTTTCCCATCGTTTGCGATGCCCAAGATTTTGTCTCACTAACAAGCTCATTTTAAATAAGAACTAACCCTCAAAATATCAAAACTTCCAACATTTAATAATGAGAATAATTACACTGAAGTGAAAACCCGAAGCTAGGATGTTTAAAAAACACGGATGAAAGAACTCAGATTAATTCAGCCACTACCGGACTCCACTCCACAGTTGCAGGTGCCTCGGTCGAACAGTGAGCGAAATGTTAGCGTAATCTTCTACAGGTTGAACTGGTATTTGGATTAGTTTTCCCTTGAGCATGATCAGAAAAATGGAGCAAATCGCAAATTGATGACTTACTACTACACAAAGAGAAAATATGTTTCAACGTATATTAAGGTTAGCCCCTGAAAATATGCAAAAACACATTACTGTCTCTGGTATACCATATGCAACCAAGTAAAGGATTTAGTACGGCCAACTGATGAGTGTAAGGAGAAATATGCATGGTTACAATGAATCTATATCGAGGCAAAATGAGGACAGTTCCTACAGGTGATAACAATGGGGAGCCCACCACCCACAAACTTAACATTTTTCCGTCGAATCTCATCACAGTAAAGAAATAATATTTAAACAATTAATGTACCAAGATAACACAACAATATTTAATGGCTGTACGATAGCAATAAGATCAAATATTTCCTGCAGACAAATTTTGTTTCAAAAATATCACTCGTGACACGACAATCAAACAGTTTGGTCATCATTTGGAAACTTTAAAAATAGCTCTCTGTATTTATACACCCAATCGCTGCAGCAAACTGATAGCAACGAAACTCGGCAAAAGTTTAGCAGCAACAACATCGTTTTCAGGTTCAGGTTTTTCAATCTCATAGCGGAATAATCATTTCAAAACATTTACAGCTGTTCTTTCAAAATAACTTGAGCATGAAAATATATCTGGAAAGAGATGTTTTACGATCAGTGAATGCACTTCGCGCGGGATTCTGTTGTACCGTGAAGAAGCAAAAGACATGAAGTCCTACTCAACCAAAAATTGCGCTTCTGCTCTTCTGTAATGTACAGTGATCGGCTCACTTGTGGGTGCGGAGTTAGAGTTAGAAATGAGCATAAAAGAACGATAATGTTCAAGTCATAAACAGCCGGGATGTTTTATTCCTAGTAGATACGGTCAGTGATTGTAATTTAATGCTTCCATATCGTAACAAAATATGCAAAGTGAACATGGGACTACAGTAATGAACACAAAAACAAATGGCAGTCAATTTAGGGTACAAGGGCATCTGATGACGATGACTAGGTTGGTGAATCTTATTTTAAAAAAGATGAGTTTATTATCAGTCATTAAAACGAGAAAAAATTGGGAGAAAATGAACAGCGAGAATCCCATCGAAAATGATCTAAGTTGACACAATTTCTTCTCTACGTGCAGATGGATGTCTTTTTGACAAATATTTTCTGTAATAAAAATAGCATTCTCTTCTAAAATCTTTGAACAGAAAAATAATAGCCATGAGAGGCCCATATGTGTCCTTTTCGGACAACTTGGAGACTGTCACGGACGATACCTTAAAGAAAAACGACGAATTTGAAATAGAAATCGAAGAGACAAGGGGTCAGCCTGAAGATACCGGCAGCCAGTTTACGAAATGCAAGAGGAAAAACTAGAGGTGCAAGGGCAGCACACTTAACCGAACGCAAACTCATGTCCCAAAAGACTTTGCAATTGCGGTGTTAAATATTCTTAGATTGGCCCCGTGCGTCTGTGAGAACACGTCTCATAATCGTACATCGGCAGAAAAACCGTCTTCACACGTCTCATTAGGAGGAACTTTGCCGCGAAATTCCCAGGAAGAGTGACAAGTCCACAGCACAAGCTATGGGACAAGCCTCGCTGCATGCTGGTGAGGAAGAAATTCTTGGAATAGTCGTAAAGGATAGGATTTGAGAAAAGGAAATGATCACAATTATTGCGTCTGGCCCGCATGAAAAATATAGGTCACGTGCGATTAATTTCTGCAACCTAGTCATACAAGTTCCTGAGAACCTTCACATGCAGATGATGACTCAATTCATGACGAAAACATGTTTATCAGAAAATATGCGATCGGTTTGGATGAGCATGAATCTCTAACATACAATGAAAATGAATACATTTCAAGGTATAATAACAAAATTAGACCTTTCACCCTGCACGGGACTTGAGTTAAGCAACGCTTGGCACGTTTTGATTTCTAACTACATACGTGAAGTTTTGATACGTCGAAGGAAACGGCGATTTTAAATTTCACAAGAACGCAATCTATGTATACCCGAAAAATGGAACAGAACGTCACTATATTGGTTTTACTTTCCAAAAAATGAGGCGAGTTCGAGCGGGATCAGAATTGAACGGAGCAGAAACACCCAAGGGATGACCTCTAAAACCTTTTACCCCTAAATAAATCAAAGAGAGCTGAGGAGAAATGGACCATGAGCCGCGGATTTTATTAGGAAGCTTTTGAAAAATAAACCCGACCATATCAAATGGAGCAAGACAGCCAAACTTAATCAAGTGAAATCCAACCTGAAAAAACGAAACTTGAATAAATATGAGCACAGGGTGACAGAATTTTACCGCACCCGAAAAGTTTGATTGTTACTCAATGGACAAATCATCATCAGAATGAATTTCTCAAATTGAATATAATTCATCGCATAAGCCTCCCAAACTGTAAATTATTTCCTCACTATTTTTGAGATCCTGCATCGAATATCTCCACGCAATATATTCCCATATGAGCTGGAGCGCTGTCAGCAAGCACTGCCCCGCATACAGAATTTCAGTCCATTTTTCGGGAGATAAAAATTATATATTGCCATCAGACTAGTTAGGCAGCAAAGAGCCCTCCCACATAAATTCATTTACAACTGAAAGTAAAGCTCATGAAGAATTCCCTTAAATCAGAAGTATTAAAATCTTGGAAAGATCCCCGCCTCACTAAGGCATTCTGCAGCAAACTCAAAATATTCCCAACGCGGCCGTAAGTTATTTGAATACATCTGCCCGGCTTCGGGGGGAAAAGCACAGCACAAATCTCCTACTCTTTTTTTCTCGAGATTCGTAAGCTGAATATTTGATCAAGCTTGAAATGAAACATATCGCGTGACTCCACTACGCCCGATAGTGAAGACGCAGATATCCAATCACTGTACCCTCCGCAGATCCATAATTTTTGGAATGTGTTTCTTTCGCCATTTTTTCCGTAGTGTTCGACTGATTTTTTTTCGCTCTTATTCCCGTACTGAAAATAACCTTAGATTCTGATCGAAACGTTCATTTTTAATGACTTTAATAATTCACCTTATATAAAATGATTTTTACAGTTGTGTTTTTAGTCTTCTTTTACTTAGCTAAAATATCCCAGAGGAACCTCTACATTTGAACTGAAGACATAGTTGTTATTACTCGTTTTTCGATGACGGACGCCCTGCTGCCGCCAAGTACTGGTGTAAATAGGTCAGTGTTGTGAACGTTGAGGAAGTACTCACAGACCGATAAAATTCTCAAGTTCTAAAGAAGCACTGAAGAACTTACGATTAACGGGACCATGTGAAACACAATCGTTACCGAAAAAATACCATGAGCTCCGCAGCACTTGGAAATTTGGTAAGTGTTCAGTTACAACTAATAGGTTTGATTTCAAACACCAACGTAAAGTTTCACATAACATATATATGCATAACGTCACGCGCACTCTGAAACTGACTTTTCAGCGCTTGAAAAAATATTTAGGAATACTTCTATTAAATTTCCAAACTCTCCACTTAAAAAAAACAATTCGTTGCAATTCGATTTTTAACAGAATATTAAAAAAATGGCTTTACAGAAAGGAATACTAATAATACCACACTATATTTTACCAGAATATTGAAACGGAGCTCATCCAACAGCACAGTAAGTTTATTCCTTTCTGCAATATCGTTGCATCATTAACTGTCAGGACAATTGAAAACGCTGAACTTGCAAAAAAGGGACCAATTTTTGAGTATTTTTTTTTTATTACAGGCAAAAGACATGGATTCGAACAGATCTTTCAACTCTTCTGGTACATCTTCATCGAATATAACGTTATTCCTCGCAGGAATCCAGTTGCAAGTTTCAAAAGCCGTGCTCGCTATGCTTATTTTGGAATAACACTTGGTGACGAAGATAAAGCTTGGGTCCCACTAATGACATGCCAGACCAGATACTAGGGATGCTGTGATGATGGTTCATTCTTCTTAGACTCTGAAGAGAGACTGCTGAGCACTTCAGTACTAGGAAGTAATAGAAGATTATATTTGAATTTTAGACAACAGTGACTCTGACTGACTGGTGTTCAATACACATGAACTTATACTTTTATCAATGAGTACTATTTAATGTACACTTAAACAATTTTAGCAACATTTAAATCCCGAAATGTGTTACAATGGCTTCCTTTATCTTGAAAATCTATTCCGGATGAGATATATTAAGAAAAATAAGTCGAAAACGACATTACATACGACAGATTCATAGAATTGATAGGATTTTCTATAAAATCCACTTGGCACAAAAAACTCATCTGATCGAAAAAACGGGTGTCATATTCGGCTTCAGTCATGCAAATTTATCCTAAAACAATTGGAATAACCAATACAATTCTTCATTTTCTTGGCAATCCAGAGTCATGAATGATAGAAATGTGTTCCTGCAACTGACAGAGACGCCAAATATTTGTCTAGTCGCTACACTCAAGCAATAGACGTAGTCACTGCGTTCAACTTGGTCTACAAAACAGGGACCACCGACGGAACTTGCAGTCTGAGGTCATTCTGCTGATCAAAGTAGGGAGTCAATATCCGGGTAGGAATGACGTGGGCTGGTTTGCTCGCGCGAGCCAAGGCTTCGAGATTGCTGTTTGTTGCTGGCGAGAGAGGCGCTCGGCACCGCTCCGAGGCTAGGTTATCCCTTTATTGCCCCGTGTACCGAATCCGGTTAACTCTATGAAATTACTTTCACATATGCTATGCATTCTCTCACAAGAAACTGCCTTCTACTTACGGGAAGTACCGTCCTACTTGTTTTCTTTGTTTTGCAGCCAATTTAGCATATACGTGTCACCGAGATAACATCTGTACAATATGAAAAAATTGAGTCAACTATAAAATAATTTGGGCCGTGAAGAGTGACAGTTGATTCTTAAAAAATGCAACAGTACGCGAGTTTACACAATAACGAGTACGGGATCGAATGAGTTAAAATTCAGTAGAAGGTGCACGATTAAAGTGTTAGTGCTCGATTGTAATCGATTATAATTGAATACATAATTATGTATCCAAGACTGGCGAGTCTGAACTGAGTAACGCGACGAGGGGATATGAGTGCACCGTGTCGCGATTTAGCTTTTAAAGACGCATAATTATGAAAGGAACAAGCTCGTTTTGGAGCCAAATTTTAATGAGACAGAGCTAGATTCTGAACAACTGCGAGTTTGACGACAGCAATTAACCTCGCGCCGCCCGTTGAATAAGTTTTAACGTAGCGTGACGGTCGAGGATAAAAACCTATACCTATTGATCAAACTGAGGCGTATAAAGTTTCCCGCTATGGGAAAGCAGAGGTGGATTTGAGGGTAGCGAGACGGCACTCAGGCTTTTGACGGGGAGGTGGGAACTGGTCAGGCAATATTGAGATTTTTGAAACGATTCTTGCTCTCTGGTGTTCTCACTCGTATATTATCTTGGTCGGTAGAGTCGAGCAGCGGATTATATTTTGGTCTGATTCCAAGCTACAGCATTTGGAAACACATGCAGTTTCTTGAAAAGGTAAGATTTTTGCATTATTGTTTTTTTAATCCATTTGATCGAACAACACAAACATTCTGTTTAGGGATGAAACTTTGTTGCTGAACTAGGCCAGAAAAAGAATACTGGGAGGCACTTCTCGGAATTCATGGCACCTCACGGAAAGGACTTCAGAAAATGACGCATTAAATAGAGGCCAAGAAATTCAGCACCAAACACAACACACCATTGAAATAAATGGCAGATTGAGAAGAGGTGTCAAGATGATGATTGGCGTAAAATTGCAGACCAACAAGCAAACACTGCAATTAGCGCACCGATAACCCCAGTAGCTAAGACGCACGAGTTCTCAAAGGGCCCCTTTGAACTACACGACTTCTGAACGTGTGTCTTTTGAACTACACGACATCTGAACGTGTGCCTTTGAACTACACGACTTTTGAACGTGTGTCTTTTGAACTACATGACATCTGAACGTGTGCCTTTTGAACTACACGACTTCTGAACGTGTGCTTTTTGAACTACACGACTTCTGAACGTGTGTCTTTTGAACTACATGACTTCACTTCTGAACGTGTGCCTTTTGAACTACACGACTTCTGAACGTGTGTCTTTAGAACCGCATGAGTACTGGACGTGTGTCTTTTGAACTACATGACTTCTGGNGACTTCTGAACGTGTGCCTTTTGAACCGCATGAGTACTGGACGTGCGCCCTCCGACTTGCTTCATGTGTCGAGGACGAGGGCATGCCTTGGGGAAACTAGCATTTGCATTAGGAGATATATTTGGTTCGGTTCCATGTCCATGCAAATGTTCCTGAAGCCAACCTTATACAGTGCTGGGGAAATATCTCACCAGAAGCTACCAGTGCAACGTGTAGACAGGTAACAGATAGGTTGAAAAGAGTAGCAATGGCTAGAGGGTGAATAAATTGAACATTGATAATAAATGTGAACTGCATTTCGTTGTTATTATTTTCAGTAGAAAAGTTATCATTAACTTTGCTCTACCGAAGAGTTTTTTAAATAAATTTTTCTAAATACTTCGTTTGATCACCCTGTAGGAGTAGTAGTAGTAAGCATAGCAACGCTTCAGTAACTCGGACTACCTCGGACCAAAAAAGAAGAGACCATTTAGGATCGACTTTGGAGAACGGTGAATCTATGGAAAATGTATGTTTCCCTACAGGCAGGTAGGAAGGAAGAGGAAGAAAAGATAATAAATAATCACCACAGAATGCATTGAAATAGATAGCAACAAAATGGGCCCGAAAGATAGAAGTCCCAAAGGTCTAGCTATAGCTGAAGTAACCTAACAGTGTCTCGTGGGGACACCAGTCCCCCCATAGCATAAGATAGACAAACCTAACTAAGATACCTCGGCTGCCAATGACCTATCCTATCTATAACCCCGTTGGGATACACGTTAAAGCGATTCTATATATATTTCAGGGTATTAAAAACTTGAAAGGATTAATTTCCCAATAGCACTCAAGTTTCATGAGGCAAAGTGCTCCGAACGAAATGTTATAATGAAATAACTTGATTGGCAGAAATTAAAATGTTTATTTACGGAACAATTAATTCCAAATGTATCATACCGATGATTACGAAGTAAACAGATGGGAAAGCGAAGGGCCAACTCATATTTCTGCTTCTAATTGAAGAATTCATCTCTAGCGCCACCCCTGAAGGAGGAATCTTCACGCCCTCCCGTGGGAGGAGACATAGGAGCCGTGATGGCGTCTCAAAGCCAGGCGATGATCACTAGCTGAGGGCAGAAGGCAATGCCATACCCAAGTCATGGCTCCAATAAGTCCACTAATGACAGGGACTCGTGGCCTAACTGGGTTATAACAGGGCCTCTTCCGACGCTATTGACTCTCGAGCAACGCACTAACATACAGACAGGCTTTGCTAACAGCCCAACAAAATGTAATGGAAGAGATTGAACGCTGAAAAAACATTCTTAACGCTTAGACTGCGACGTGTGCCTCGTACGGCGTACGCGATCTTCTAACCTAACCTAAAGTAACCAAAGCACTAACATATATGAATACAATTTTTTAAGTATGCAAGATATTGGTGATCGTTACTCGAATACGATAGTTTAAATTAAAAGAAAAACTAACAGAATAACCAAATTTATGAAAACGAAATCCTTCATTTTCAAGTTCACAGTGGAAATATTTGTCGGCATCAAATTTTTCTGGGTTGAGAATTTCGGTCAAAGTGGCGAGGCGAATTTGTCAGTCGGGGACGTAGATATCGTTAGAGAACAGGTAGAACATTTCGGACACCAATAAAGAATAATGAGAGTACGGTAGAGGAATGTTAGTGGAAATTCCTATTTACCAACTCATTTTTAGCACTATTGAAGAGCTATCTTTCAGTCCCAATTACCTTATATCTCTGGTAAACACACAAAGCATTAGGTACTGAAGGACTGTCGTCTCTTGTGGGTAAAAAAAGTAGAACCATCATGTGAAAACTACTAATGCGACGTGTTTATTTACTACCTGATTTAAACTTTTATTATAACACTTTTCTTCACTTCACATTTAAGCTGCGGCACCATTTCTAGGTGTCAACTTAGTTTGCTCTGAGTTTCTGGAGCACACGAGTCACAGGTCAGTTCAAACGAAGGCGCGCAAGAACTTCTAGCCGTGAGTTTAAGGGCAAGTCTGCACTGCAGATAAGATTCCACTTAATTGGCACGATTCATTCAGCATTAACTATCTCAGCCCGAGAAAGAGATGCCTCATTAAGAAAACAGTAACTAAGCTTAGACTGAAAATCCAGAATCTCATTACGACAGCATAGGCGCCTTTCATTAGGGGCAAGCTTGGCTTTTGTTTGGCTTAATCAAAGACTTCAAGGCTGTGGTCAACACTGGCCAGTAACTAACCCAGCTGCGGATAGGAAATTTTTATGTCGTTTCCACAACGTTGCAGTATTGTGGCAGTACAGAATTTTATCCCTTTTGTAAATAAACTGTACACTTCTGAGAGTATACTCGTATACCGTCCGCATTGAATGGGGGACTGAATATGGAGAAATTTGCTGCACAAACCAATATCCCACCGCTCAAACACGTTTTCTACGTAAGTAAAGGTTTGGGCAAATCTAAGTTACGATAGTATACCATGTAAATATTTAGAATATGAAATTATTATTATGTCAACCGAAGTTTTGTCGGCAGCACTGTAATTTTGAATTTAATCTTGCGTACACTAGATACGGTAGAGAAAAGATACAAGTCGAGAAACTTGTTCTTGCGTTAGAAAAGGAAATTTTTGGTGAATAACCCTTGGAAAACCAAAGGAAGCATTTAATATCGTCACACCTCAAGCATCATCGCTTCTAGCCCTCCCGATTACGAGCAAGTCGATGAACCTTGATTAAATCCAACGTGTTTTACCGTTGGGTTTTCAATGCCTTGCAACTACTGGCGTAGTGAAGGATGTGAGGATTGTGTGGCTTAACCTTCCTTTTCAAAGAGAAGTACTCCCCGCTTACGTGAAAATGCCTCGCCTGAGCTGATGAGGCTTTTAGCAATTTAGACAAAAATCGTTAAAAGACAGCAGAACAAGAAGTTTCGTGGACATTGCTTTTCGGGCTTTCTGCTTCTCTCTGAGAGGGTGTGAGAGAAAATCCGGATGAAAAAACTCCGGAGGAAATAGTTTCCCTTTCGATGAATGCTTGCAGGTAATCTTTTCTATAAAATGCATCGAATTTGAATTCTTGCTTTAATATTGGACATGCTTCTATCATTTTCGTTCCCTTCTTTTTACTCGGATTGATGATGTTTATTAATTTTAGTAATTGAAATATGGCGGTTTTCTGTATCGAGAATAAAAAAAATAATGGCTCACGAGCAAACCATAACGCAACATGTAGTGCCTCATTGGTAACCCAATACTAAGACGTGTTACGAAGTAAACGAACATTACCGTTTCGTCATCGTCACCGGCTTTACCGACGAGTGCCTGTGAAGGGAGCTGTGAAGAGAACTGTGAGGGGAACTGTGAGGGGAGCT